>VWPU01001802.1:0-14654 GCA_013398955.1 Callaeas wilsoni | reverse complement strand
TGGGGGGCCCGGGGGGGCCCGGGACAGGCCGGGCTGGGGGGCCGGGGGCCGCCGGCCCCGAGGCCAGGCGGGGCAGGAAGGAGACGGCCGAGTCAGAGGCTGGCCGTCCATCCCGTGGCCCCGCCGCGGCTCCCGCGCCCCGCCGGGGATCCCGTGGCCCCCTGCGGGGTGTCCGGGACCCCATCTCGGCTCCCGCCACCCCCGGCCGGGAGCGAGCTCCTGCATCACCCCGGTGAGATCTGAGGGGGCTGGTTCGCCCCAAAGCCGCCCATGCCCTGACCTTGCCCCTGACCCGCCGTGTGAGGTCCCTGGGCCGGGGTGGCGGGGAACAGCCGGAGCCCCTCGTCTCCCCAAGCTGTGGGGGTCCCCACGGGGGGGCTGGAACAGCGGGTTTGGGAGTCTCGGGTCATGACACCCCTGCTCAGAGCCTCTGGGCTGGGGCGGGCGGGGGGTCACGGGTGAGGAGGTTTCAGAAGGGGGTCCGGACCCCCGGGTCCCTCCGGGGCTGCCCCGGGGGGGATTTGAGGCGGGCGGAGGGCGGGCAGGGCGCCCCCTGGCGGTTGTCCCGCGGCACAGCCTTGGGGCAGATGCCGGGGGGGCCGCGGGGGGGGCAGGGGACAAACAGAGGAGGACAGGGGACACAGGGGGTCACAGGGGGTGCAGGCACTGGGTGCTGCAGAGGATCCGGGGACTGATGGAAAGGCAGCAGCAGGGACCTCCCCAGCTGGGCACCCTACGGGGTTTTGCGGTGCTCACCCCGTCCGATTTTGGGGTGTCCCGTGAGTCCAGCTCTGCCTCAGTTTCCCCCCTTCTACCCTCCTCGCTCTGCCAGGGACTGGGGCCGTGTGCTGGGGGATCTGAGCACTGTGTGTGAGACCCCAGCCCGTGTGTGTGGGACTATACGGGACCCTCATACGTGTGCAAGGGGCTGCAAGGGATTGTGTAGGACCCCAGACACGAGCGTGGGGATATATAGGACCCCCACTCATGTGCAAGGGGTTGTGTAGGGCCCCAGCCCGTGTGTGTGGGACTATACGGGACCCCTGCTCACACATGAGAGGGTCGTGTGGGATCCCAGTTCCTGACCGTGGGTCCGTATGGGACACGACCCCTGGGTGTGGGTCCGTGCAGGACCTGACCCTGAGCACAGGGCATGGTGTGCGTGGGCATGGGTGGGTCAGGGCGGAATGCCATGTCCCTGGTGGGAAGCTGCCGGGGCTCTGCCATGTCCTGACGTCGGTTCCCATCCCGGATGGCGACAGGGCAGGGCATGACTTCCCCGGGGATCCCCAACCGAAGGACCTCCCAGCCCGTGGGGAGCGGGTTAGGCAGGCAGGGGCTGCGGGAACGGCCACGGCGTCCAGCCCCAGCCCCATCCCTTGGGACAAACCGCAGTCCCGGGGGCACCGAGTGATGCCCTGCTCTCTGCTAACATGTTCTCTCTCGTTTCCCCCGCGCCCGCCCCGCAGAGCGCCGGGTTATGGTGGCACCGGGCTGAGCGCCGGGACGCGCCGAGGCGGCAGCGGGGGCCGAGCCCGGAGCCATGGAGGGGCCCGGCCAGGTAGGGACACCCGGCCCCCCGCCCCGGCTCTGCCGCTGCGCCCCGGCACGGCCCCGGCGAGGCGCTGGGGGTGCCGGACCCTGCTGACCCCCTTCTCTCTGTCCCTCAGGAGGCCTACGAGGAGGGGATGAGGAGGACCCTGGACCCCGAAGGCTACGAGGACCCCGGCCTAAAGAGCTCTCACCTGTCACTGGGCGAGATGAGCAGTGAGTGGCTCCTGGGGTGCTGGGGGGCACTGGCAGCATGGGCACCAATGCTGTGCAGGGGTGGCATTGCGTGGGCACCCGTGTCATAGGGGTGCCAGCACTGCACAGGTGTGGCAGAGCGTGGGTACAGGTGTGTCACACGGGCACCGGTGTGGCAGAGGTGACAGCGTTGCATGTATGACAATGGCATTACACGGGTGACAGCTTTGCAGGGCTGATGGCACCACAGGGGCACTGGCCCCAGCTGGGTGCTGGCATTGCAGGGGCACCAGTGGCTCAAGGTCTCACGTTGCGTGGGCAGCAGAGTTTTGTGGGTGCGGCTATGCAGGGACACCAGCACGGCACAGGGGCATTGCGCGGGCACCAGCAGTGCACGGACACAGGTGTTCATGGCTGCCAGCTTCTCATGGGCACGCACAGCGTATTGGTACCCCGTTGCACGGGTGCCAGCATGGCACAGGCACGTTGCATGGCACAGGCACGTTGCATGGGTTGCACAGATGTGTTGCATGGGCACAGCGTTGCACAGACATCTTGCATGGCTGTGTTTCTTGGGTGCCAGAGTGGCACTGGCAGCAGGGCTTGCTCAGAGTGCGGGGTCAGGCAGGGACACCCACCCTCAGGGTGGCATCACCCAAAGGCAGCGACTCCCTTTGCCGAAGCCCTGGACCCGTGAGGTGCCACCTCCAGCACCGGGGCTGTGGGTGTCTGAAGTGGGGCTGAATTTGGGGACACTCGAGGTCCTTGAGCCCCCGAGGAGGGAGGGGAGGGCAGTTTGGGGGTCTGGGTGCCGCGCAGCATCCCTTTGCCCCAGGCACAGTTGTTTCGGAGCTGCCACCCTGAGGAGGTGTTTGGGCTCGGGTCCCCCGCTGGGGTGACACAGGTCGGGGTAACGCTGCCGCCTGTTCTGCGCAGGGGCCGGCGCTGGCATCGGGTCCCCCCTGCAGGCGTGGAGGGCCAGGGCCGAGGAGATGAAGCCCCTGCGGTGAGTCCCCAAAACGGGGCGGGGGCTCTGCCTGCCCGGCTGGCATCACCAGGGGAGGCTGGTGGCACCCGCGGTGCCCGGCGCTGACCCCCCGTGCCCGCGGTGTGTGTTTTGCAGCCAGTATCTGCCCGGCCGCCGGGGATTTTATGACCTGGACGGGAAGAGGCGCTCGGCCGGGGCCCCCCCGGGACACCCCAGCCGTGGCGAAGGGCAGCGTGAGTGACCGCGGGGGCCCCGGGGGACAAAGCCCAGCCCCGGCGTCCCCCCCACCCCAGCCCTCCATCGCACTGCCTGTCCCGGTTCTGCCACCCCCGTGTCCCACCCTCCGCGGGGTGACGGTCACCCGGGCGTCAGGGCACGCCGCGGGGTGACCGCTGCCACTTGCCCGTAATCGCCCACTGATTGAGGATAAATAAAGTCTTTGTTTGGGGTGAGGACAAGAACCACTTGGGGCTGAACGCTGGCTGGCGCCGGGCGGCTCGGTGGCGGTGGCGGCGGGCAGGGACGAGGACACGCTCGTGCCCACGTGCCACGGCCAACACTGTCGGGGACACAGTGGCAGGGGACGCGCCCCATCCCTGCTCGCATGGGCGCAGCATCCTTCCCCCGGCAGAGCGGGATGCGGCTCTTGCAGCATCCCCCCGCCGGGTGACCTGGCTGGGCACGGCGAGGGGACCGCGGTGGTCCTCGTCGAGGGCGGAGGGGGACGGGATGAGCCTGTCCCCACGGTGGGGTGACAGCGGGCGGGCGGGCGGGAGCCGTGCTGGTGTTTACTGTCAGCAAAGGAAGTGCTGCGGGATTTACGGTGCACACAGGGCAGCCGCGGGGATCGGTCCCCACTTTATAGGGACGGAGCCGCGGGGACATGGGGAGCGCAGGGGGGGCCGCAGGTAGGCAGGGGACGGGGACAGGGACACCTCGGGGGTCAGGCTGGCCGGGGATGTGCTGTCCCCGTGTCCCCATCCCAGTGATGGTGCTCGGTCCTGGGGCTACGCCGGTGGCAGGGCGATGGCCACGAGCTCCGTCCTCAGCCCCGCTCCGGTGATGTCCCCAGACTGCCACCCTGCCCCAGGGGCCGGGCTGTGGGGATGTGACCGGACCGAGGTGGGCACCGGCAGGGCGGGAGGTGACGGAGGGGCACGTCCAGCAAACTCCAGCTGGGAGTTTGAGGTCTGGGGTGGGGCAACACGGGGGGCACATCCAGCGAGTGCCCAGCAGGATTGGGGTGGGGATGGAGAAGGGGACACGTCCAGGCGACCCCAAAGGGGACTGGGATGGGCGTGATGATAGGAGGCACCTCAAGCAGACCCCGGGGGGTCTGGGCTGGGGCAGGGACCGGCTAACGCGTTGGTGGCTCCACTTGCAGCTGTGTCAGTGACCGATGTGGACCTGGAGGCAGCAGGGAGCAGGAGGCTCCTGTCCCAGCAGGACACCCATGAGGTGGGTGCTGCCCCCATTCCCTCCCCATTCCGGGGGTGAGTGGACTGTGGCCACTCTGGGACCAACGTCCCAACTCGGCCCTGGGAATATCAGGGCACTGTGGGGGGATGCTGGGTGTCCTGGGGGTCCCCAGTGTGGCCAGGGGCACCCTGACCCCCTCCATCTCTGGCTGCAGGGATATGTGGAGCTGCACGAGCTGGTCCTGGATAATGCAAAAGACTTGTGCTGGATGGAGGCCGGCCACTGGCTCAAGCTGGAGGAGGACTTCCAGGAATCGGGGGACTGGAGCCAGCCCCATCTCTCCTTCCTGACCTACCACAGCCTCCTGGAGATCCGCCGAGCTTTGAACAAAGGTGGGGGCACCTCTGGGGACCACCAGGAGGGTGGCGAGGACCCCGCGCTGGCTGGATGGTGACAGTCCTGTCCCCACAGGTGCCATCCTCCTCAACGTGGAGGCCAACTCGCTGCCGGACATTGTCCACATCCTCCTCGACCAGCTCATCTACGAGGGGCAGATGAAGCCGCAGGACCGGGACGATGTCATGAGGACGCTGCTCCTGCGCCACAGGTACAGCCAGGGCTGGCGGTCCCGGGGGGATCCCAGGGTCTGGGACCCTTCCCAGTGTGTCCAGCTGGAGCCTGGGTGGGAAAGCTTTGCCCCTCAGCCCACTTTGGGGGTGCTGGGGCTGTCTGGGGTAGGAATTGGTGGCAGTGGTGTGTCTGACACCCCCCCCAATGTTTTTAGCCACCCCACCGAGGATGAGTCAGTGTGGACGATGCCACCGGCGCTGGTGCAGCGCTCGGGCACCGCGCGGGCAGATGTGGAGCGGCCACTTCTGCGGGAGCAGAGGCCCATGGAGATGAGCAGGATGGCAGGGAAGGAGCAGGTGAGCGGGGACGGGGGGCACGGGGGGCACTGGGGACACTGGGGTGTGGGGCTGGGAGTGGGAGATGCACACAGGGTACACACGCACCTTGGCACACGCAGGTGCACACACTAATTGTGCACACACACCTGCAGAGGAGGACACACAGGGAACAGTGGGGGACACTTTGGGGACAGATGGGGAGACTCAGAAATAGTAGGGGACATGCCGGGGATGGAGGGGGAGATGCAGGGGAGCATGCAGGGCGGTGGTGGGTGACACACAGGGGCAGGGCGGGGGAACGTGCAGGGTACACAGAGACCACGGGGGACAGCCACCGAGGCTGGCTGGCTGATTCCTGCCATCCATCTGCCTGCAACAGAGCGGGGTCCCCAGACCCCAACTCCTGGAGACAATCCCAGAGGGTGCTGAGGCCACTCTGGTCCTTGTGGGTGAGTGGTCAGCGGGATGATGGGTGCTGGGGTGGGTGCTGCGTGCTGGGCCGGGGTGCAGGGTTAGGGGGTGGGTGCAGCGTCGGGGGGTGCAGGGGGAGCTTTGCCATGTCCCCCTCGCTGCGCTCGCTCACTTGCTGCTTTTCTTGCGCCCTTTTTGCCTCTCTCTGTCCTCAGCTCTCACCGCCGCCTGCTGCCGCTCAGCGCTGCTCTCTGGGCCCCTCTCCCCATGTCCCCATGTGCCTTGACCCCACGTCCTCACACCTCTATGTCCCTTCTGTCCCCGTGTCCCAATGTCCCCATACTCCCATGCCCACCTATCTGCGTGTCCCTGCACCCGTGCCCCATGTCCCTGTACTCATACTCACCCACCCTTGTGCCTCCATGTCCCCATGCCCCATGTCCCTGTACTTGCATGCCCACTTATCTCTGTGTCTCAGTGAACTCATGTCTTTGTGCCCCTCTCCCACTCCCTTTGTTCCCCCATGCCCCCACGCCTCTGTGTCACCTCGTCTCCATTCCTGATGTGCCCATGTTTTGATGTCCCTGTGTCTCTGTGTCCCCGTGTCCCCGGACCCTGTGTCCCTGTGCATGGTCCCCCATGATCCCTGTCCCGTCCCATCCTCCCCCCAGGCTGTGCAGCCTTCCTGGAGCAGCCAATGCTGGCCTTTGTGCGCCTGAAGGACGCAGTGACACTGGACGGCGTCCTCGACGTGTCTGTCCCCGTCCGCTTCCTTGTCGTGGTCCTGGGGCCTGACACCCCCCAAATCAGCTACCACGAGATCGGCCGCGCCATCGCCACCATGATGTCCGAGAGGGTACGGGTCACCTGCCACTGCCACCAGCCCCCCTGAGCACCCTGGACTCCCCATCCCTGGGGCTGCAGCTTGTCCCCCTGTGCCATGTCCCTCTCTGATCCCTATGTACCCACGCCACCATGTCCCCTTGTCCCCACGCACCTGTGTTCCCGTGTGCCCATGTCCCTGAGGTCAAGTGTCCCTTTGTCCCCATGTGTCCAAACAAACATAGAATCACAGACTCCTGGAATATCCTGAGTGAGAAGGGACCCACAAGGTTCATCAAGTCCAACTCCTGGCCCTGCACAGGACACCCCAACAATCCTGCCTTGTGCCTGAGAGTGCCTGTGCTCCCATGTCCCTGTCCCCAAGCCCCGGTCCCCCCATCTCCCACCTTATCCCCATGTCCCCAAGCCTCTGTGTCCTCACCTCCCTACGTCCCCTTATCCCCAAGCCCATGTCCCCATGTCCCCCTTCACCCCCGGGTCCCCACGGGGACACTCAGGGGCTGGCAGGTGCCCAGCAGCACCCGGGATCTGGCTGAGCCCCTGGGCTGCCCCGCAGGTGTTTCGTCGAGACGCCTACCTGGCCGAGGCCCGGCAGGAGCTGGTGCGGGGAGTGGAGGATTTCCTGGATGCCAGCATTGTCCTGCCACCCACCGAGACCCCCGACGAGCAGCTGCTCCGTGCCCTGGTCCCGCTGCAGCGGGAGCTGCTCCGACGGCGCTACCAGCCCCTCGAGAGACTGCACATCGGGGACTTCCTGAAAGATCTGGGTACGGTGGGGACCACCCCGGACCCCCTGCAATCCCCTGTCCCTGTGGCTGGCGGGACACCCCCCTTGTACACGGGGTTCCCTCACGGCCACCTGATGTGTCCCCAGGGCCGGATGAGACGGCAGCTGCGGAGGACGACGACCCCCTGCGCAGGACGAGGAGGCCTTTTGGAGGGCTGATGCGGGACATCCGCCGCCGGTACCCCAAATATCTCAGCGACATCAAGGACGCCCTCAACCCCCAGTGCCTGGCCGCCGTCATCTTCATCTACTTCGCGGCGCTGTCACCTGCTATCACCTTCGGAGGCTTGCTGGGTAACGGGAGGGACAGGCTGGGGACACTCCTGGGGATGGGGATGTCCCCCCAGCTGGGCATGGGGCTGGGGGTGTCTCCGCCTTCTCCGCCATCCCATGGGGATGATCCAGAGGGGCTATTGCCCCTAATCGTGGTGGCGAGGGGTGTGGGATGGGGGCACAGCGCTGTCCCCCCCAGCCCGGCACCCACCGGCTCCCCTCTCCATTAGGTGAGAAGACCAAGGGGATGATGGGGGTGTCGGAGCTGCTCATCTCCACCTGTGTGCAGTGCGTGCTCTTCAGCCTCCTCAGCGCCCAGCCCCTCCTCGTCGTCGGCTTCTCGGGACCCCTCCTGGTCTTTGAGGAAGCCTTTTACTCGGTGGGTGCCCCCTGTGGCCCTGGGTGCCCCCCAGCTGCCACCAGCCATCCCCACAGCGAGGCTGGGGTGTCTCCACCAGTCCTGGGACAGGGTGCAGCTGCCTGGGGGATGGCACAGGGGGGATGGCACGTGGAGGGTGTACAGGGGTGATGCCACCTGTGTGATGACTCAGGGGTGATAACACACAGGTAGAGCTGCCCAGGTGGTGGCCCTGGGGTGATGTGAGGTGCATGACACCAGGTGGGTGATGCCAAGCAGCTGACCCCACGTGGGTGACACCACGTGGGCGATGCCAGGCAGGTGCTGCCGGGTGGGTGGTCCCACCAGGGTCCTGCCACACCGAGGTACCACCATCCCCATCCCAGGAAGGCAGTGTGCAGCCACCATGGGTCTGGCCCACCTGGATGCCCATGCCAGGGGCTCCAGGGGACTGACAGGGCTGTGCCCTCTGGCTCCCCAGTTCTGCAGCAGCAATGGCTTGGAATACATCGTAGGGCGGGTCTGGATCGGCTTCTGGCTGATCCTGCTGGTGCTGCTGGTGGTGGCCTGCGAGGGCAGCTTCCTGGTGCGCTACCTGTCCCGCTACACCCAGGAGATCTTCTCCTTCCTCATCTCCCTCATCTTCATCTTTGAGACCTTCTCCAAGCTGGTCACGGTAAGGGACAGGAGGTCGCACAGTGGGGAAGGAGGGGCTGCAGATTGTGGTTATCACCCGGGTTTCCATAGAAACAGTGGGATGCGGGTGAGGGATGGAGTCTCCTGGTGTTTTCTCCCCTTTTCCAGGTGTTTCCCAGCTCATGAGGCCCCTTCCAATGCTAGCTATTCTGTGATTCTGTGATCCATGCTTCTCTCCATAGAGGGATTTTGGGGCACGCTTGTCCATCCCCACAGTACCATCCCAGCCCTTGCTCTGTCCCCACTTCCAAAACCGCACAGAAAATCAACCCTAAAAATGCCCCGTGCTCAGTCTGTGCTGAGCTCTTGGCCTCACCCAGCCCCTGGTTCACATCTTGCACCCACTGGGACGGTGCCACAGGGATCCCACCATGGCCGGGGGCTGCAGGGGATCCCCACCCCCACCTTCCTTCACTGTCTGCTCTTCTCTCCCCAGATTTTCAAGAATCACCCACTGAAGCGAGAGTACAACGTGCAGCCTGAATTCCAGCCTGGGGTGCCGGAGCCCAACACAGCGCTGTTGTCCCTTGTCCTCATGGCCGGCACCTTCTTCCTGGCCTTTTTCCTCCGCAAGTTCAAGAACAGCTCCTTCCTGCCTGGCAAGGTGAGGGCAGGGGACACGGTGGCATCCCCCCATCCCACTGCGCCCGGGGGCAAAAGAGGGGTTCAGTGGCTGAGGCCGTGCAAAGTCATTGCATGTTCCTGCAGAGGAAGGGGTGGCGGGACCCCCTGGGCTGGGGGGGCCATGCCGGGTTTCTCATGGTGTCCCCACAGGTCCGGCGCTTGATCGGGGACTTCGGGGTGCCCATTTCCATCTTCATCATGGCGCTGGCCGACTTCTTCATCGACGACACGTACACCCAGGTCTGGGAGGGCAGGGCTGGGGGGCTGGGGGCCCTTGCATGGGGACATGGGAGCGGGTGCTCATCCCTGAGTCCCACCCCTCATTCCCCCATCTCTGCTCCGTCCAGAAACTGAGCGTCCCCAAAGGGCTGCAAGTCACCAACTCCTCTGCCCGGGGCTGGTTTATCCACCCCATGGGGCAGGAAGCCTCGTTCCCCATCTGGATGATGTTTGCCTCCGTGATTCCAGCCCTTCTGGTCTTCATCCTCATCTTCCTCGAGACACAGATCACCACGTGAGGACAGAGATATGGGCAGGGGAGGGCGTTGGGGTGTCTGGGATAGAGGGGACCTCCCCGGGGCGCTGCGTCACCACTCATCCCTGTGTCCCCACAGCCTCATTGTCAGCAAGCCCGAGAGGAAACTGGTGAAGGGCACCGGCTTCCACCTGGACCTGCTGCTGATCGTGGCCATGGGGGGGCTGGCAGCCCTTTTCGGGATGCCCTGGCTCAGTGCCACCACCGTCCGCACCATCACCCACGCCAATGCCCTCACCATCATGAGCAAGACCTCTGCTCCCAGCGAGAAATCCCAGATCCTGGAGGTCAAGGAGCAGCGCATCAGTGGCCTGTTGGTGGCTGTGCTCATTGGTGAGCTGGGGAAGGATCCCCAGATGAGCAGTGAGGGTTGGGGATCCCCAGGGACTCTCCCCAACCTCTCCTTCTCCACTGCAGGCGTCTCCATCCTGATGGAGCCCATCCTGAAGTACATCCCGCTGGCCGTGCTCTTCGGCATCTTCCTCTACATGGGGGTCACCTCCCTCTTTGGCATCCAGCTCTTCGACCGCATCCTGCTCCTGCTGAAGCCCCCCAAGTACCACCCCGATGAGCCCTACGTCACCCGGGTGAGTGAGCCCTGTGTGACCCCGAGGGGCGGCTCTGGGTTTGGGGGTGTCCTGGGCTGCGACACCCCTGCAACTGCTCGGGGCTCTCCAGAGAAGCCTCCTCCTTCAGCACTGACCTTCGCTGGGCTCCTTGGACACTGCTCCTGCTCTCTGCAGCAGCCAACAGCCCGGGAAGGGTGTGGGATGCTGGCCCTGCCCTCAACCCTCGGCTCTTCATCCCACAGGTGAAGACTTGGAGGATGCACCTCTTCACCTTCACGCAGATCATCTTCCTTGTGGTGCTGTGGGTGGTGAAGTCCACCCCAGCCTCGCTGGCACTGCCCTTCGTCCTCATCCTCACCGTGCCCCTGCGGCGCTTCCTGCTCCCCAGGATCTTCCGGGACTTCGAGCTCAAATGTGTACGTAGCCCTGGCGCACCCATCCCTGTCCCCAGCCCCACCTCTCTCCCTGTTCCTGTTCCCGTCCTCATCTCCATTTCTGCCCCTGCCTCATCCCTGTCCCTGTTCTCCTCCCCATCCCCATCTCCATCCTCCCTCTGTCTACATCCCCATCTCTCACCATCTGCGTCCCTCATTCCCACCCCTGTCCCCGTCCTCACCCTGTCCCTGCCCCATTCCTGTCCCCATGCCCATCCTTTTCCCCAGCCTTATCCCAGCCCCTATTCCCATACCCATGCCAGGCCCTACTCCGTCCCCGTCGGTGTCGCTGTCCCCAATGCCGTCCCCATCCTGGTTCCCCTCACGGCCTCTCCTCTCTCCAGCTGGACGCGGATGACGCCGTGGTGACCTTTGATGAGGCGGAGGGGACGGATGTGTACGACGAGGTGCAGATGCCCAGCTAAGGGCCGGCCCCCCGGCCCCCCGACGCGCCCCCAGCCCCGCTTCCATCTCTGCTGCTGCCATCCTGGGGCCACCGGGCGACCAAGAAGGACTGGGGACACAGTCCCCACCTGCCCACCCTGGGAATGGAGCCTTTTTTGTTTTTCCCTTTTTTTTGTCTATTTTTAAAAATATTTTGGATGATGTGATCTCACCCCAACGTTGCTGCCCGCTGGGGAAGGGGCTGCCTGGGCTGGGAGGGTCCCACAAGCCACCCTCCACCTGTGGCAAGGTGGGATGTGTCACTGTCCTGTCCCCAAGGCCACCACCAGGCACCCAGCATGGGAAGGAGACGGAGGAAGACCCTGGAGCCTGGAGGAAGGCGGGGACAGACACACAGCAGGATGGGGTCCTCCCCACTGCCATCCCACCCGGGAGCTCCCCCAGCCCAGCCCCTCTCCCCAGAGGAACTTTGAACAAGCTGGGACAGACCCTTCACCCTGCGGAACCCTTTTCCCGTTTTCTCCATCACTTGCTCCGTGGGATCATTGCGGCTGCTCCGCTGCACTCCCAGCATGTCCCAGAGTCAGGATGTAAATAGTCCAGCAAGGGGGTTTATACATTTACAATGAAAACAATCATGCTAAAAACACACCAAAAAATACTTATAATTATGCTGATGCTTCTGCAGGTAGAATTCACTTAGAGCCGAGCAAAAATTTAAAAAAAAAGGCTGAAAAAGCACCTTAAAAACAAAAGGAAAAAAAAAATAGGAGGAAAAAGAGAAAAAAAAAGTAACTGCAAGGAGTGATCTGTATATTTGATGCTACTATGGGGGTTTGTAATTTATTTTTCGGGCTGGTTGTGCCCCCGCCGCAGTGGGGCCATGTGCGTGTGTGTATATACTAGAGAATTATAGCAAAATTTAGAATTTTCTAGAAAAGATGATTTTAAAGGATCCTGGTGAGGGCCTAAACTCTATGGACCAGTCTGGCAGCATCATTTAACTGATAAGTTAGTGTTAGTTAGTTAATTAGTCCTCTTTATTTTTATAGTGTTTCAGGTAAATCCATGTAGTTTTTCCTTGATTTTTCCCTTGCTTGCTCACCATGTCTTGCCCCATTTCCCTTGGGATTGCTCCCAATCCATCCGAGCATCCCCTGCTCCTGCCAGGGCTGGTTCTGCCCTGGGCAGCCCCAAGGGTTGCATGTGAGCAGTGTGCAGAGCACCAGATCAGGCTCCAAATTTGCTCCTTTTCACATAAATCAGTGCGGGGGACCCCAAAATCAGCGGGGGGGGGGGGTTGGGAAGAGGCAGCCACACCTGCGGCTGCCCTGCCTTGTGTTTGGGTTGGTTCAGTTTTATTAATTATGTGTCTGAAATAAAAATGTTTCTATCCTTGGGGGTTTCTCCTTCACTTCCCCACACCTCTGTATCAGGCTTTAATAAAGAAATTAATAAAATCAGAAAGGAAATGGGGGTTTTCTTTACAACCGGGAATTTTCTGGGATGGTGCTTTAATTCGCCCCCAAAAGAGAGCAGCAGCATCCTTTGGAGGTGTCTGTCTCCCCAGAATGCACAGTGCAGCTGCACCAAGATCCTTCTCATGGGATCCTGGGATGCCCACTGAATCCCAGAATCCCAAGATCCTCGCTGCATCCCAGCATTATCCCAGCATTCTGGAATGCTCCCCATAGTCACCCCTGGGTGTTCTCCGTGGCCATCCAGGGTGCTCATCCCCCTCCAGCTCCCCCTCCAGCTCCCTGCAGCCCGGCTGCTGCCCCACTGCCACGGCTGTCCCCATTCCAGGGGGATTGGGAATATCCTGATCCAGTGCTGCTCGCTCAGGACGCAGAGCAGGCCCTGCCCCTCCCCCAGCCCCTGGCACTGGACTGACCCCGATTATCCATAATCCCATTAACGAATGGGCGACACTGGCTCCGTCAGCAGCGCCGTGGGAAGGGCCATGCCTGTTCACCCCCAGCCTTTCTGTGGGGCAGGAATTTGGAGCAGCATCCACGATCGCTCCCAAATGGAACCCCCAAGCCTCTTTGAGGGGCTGGGATAAATCCCAGTGTGGCCACCAGGCTGGCCCAAGCCTGGCACAGCCGGTTTCCGGAGAAGGAAGCACATGGATGGTTCTTCTCAGCCCAAGGCCCACGGATCCGGCAGCTTCCCATCCCTGCGCCAGCCTCACGTGGATAAGCCACGCCGGTGCCATCCACAGGGCTCGAATGCGCCGTCTCTGCCTCCAAATCCCGGTGATGGAGGCCAGCGTCTGCCTGCACCGATCCCTCACGTTTTCCACCCTGGGAAGAATTTGTTGTTCCCTGGGAGATGGCAGCGAGGTCACTGCCGCGGGATCCAGCCCGGTTTGGGGTTGGGAATTTAGGTCAAGCTCTTCTTTGAACTTGCCTCGGCCCTGGGAAATGGAGGGGGGAATTAGGGAAGGTCAGGAGTAACAAGGGGGAAATAAATGCTAATTAATTGGTTGCTAATGATGAGGGAGAGCATGGAGCTCCAGAGGGGGATCACGTAGAGCATCATCCCTGGAAAGGCAGAACCCCGGTGCCTGCAGCATCACAGGGCGCTCCATGCCATCCATGGGCAGGGGACATGGGACACCCTGGGATCTGCCGGCAGTGCCCAGTGGGACGTTGTCACTCTTTGTGCACTGAAAAAGTGGAAAAGCAAACAAAACCCTCCAAACCTGCAGCTTTATTCCCAAAAAATATTAATTGACACAAGTAACAGCAAATAAAAAATTTCCGTGGTCAGAAGCAAGGTGTGGGAAGGGCAAGGAGTGAGGGGGGTTGTTGGGATGGGCATTTGGGAGGGTCTCCATTCCCAGCCCACCTGCTGCAGGGTCTGTGGCTGATTCCCAGGTCTCCGCTGTTGCTTGCTGGTAACAAAAGCCACAAAATCATGTTGGGAGAATCGGGACTGGAGCACACTGACAACTCCATTGATTAAAAAAAAAAAGAAATTAAAACTTAAAAATGTAAATTTTCACGTGTTGGGCCTGATTGGCTCTAAATATTTTATGTTCAGTTTTTTTGCTTTTGTCATTTTCCCCTCTTGCAAAATAGCAGCAATTCCTGAAATTCAGGGATCCAGCCCAGCCCAGGCCCTTTTCCACACAGAATAAATACATATATTTTTATTTTTAAGCTCTCACAGGAGGGATTAACCACCCGGCGCCAGGGCTGCCCGGCCGGGCTTGGCACAGCTCGGGGCAGAACGTGGTGGAGGAGCCGGCTGTCCGGCTGTCTCTCCGTCTGGCTGATCCTTCCCTTCGGGATAAAGCCCGAATAAGCCACTTGCACAGCCAGGCACCACCCCCGCATCCCCAAACCAGCCGGGGGGAGGCACCTAGATTTAGGGATTATTATATTTCTTGTTTCCTTCTCCATATAAACAGGCGTGAAAATCCCCCGGATTTCGGCCATTCCCATGCGGTCAGCCGGGGAGATGCCCACAGCCCTCCGAGCTGGGTGACCCCACACTCCCAGACCTCAGCCTGCATCCCCGGGGGCTCTGCCCGGGCTCCCGCTCCCCCGCAGGCGGCCCCGGCGCTGCCGGCCCGGCCGGGAGCAGCGACATGGCCGGAGCTGCCCGGAGCACGCGGCCGGGAATGCGCGGGCGGCCGCGGGCAGATGGC
>VWPU01001801.1:0-64739 GCA_013398955.1 Callaeas wilsoni | reverse complement strand
GGGCGGCGGCAGCGGCGGCGGCGCCGCCTTCCTGCCCGCGGCGCGGTGCGGAGCGGCGGCCGGAGCGCCCCGCACAGCCATGGGCGATGGGTGGCTGCCTCCGGACTGCGGCCCCCAGAACCGCTCCGTGGCCGGGGTGACGGCTGTGCCGCCCGGGAGCAGGCAGCTGCCCGCCGCCGAGCTGCTGTCGCAGCAGTGGGCAGTGGGCATGAGCCTGCTGATGGCCCTGGTGGTGCTGCTCATCGTGGCCGGGAACGTGTTGGTGATCGCGGCCATCGGGAGGACGCAGCGGCTGCAGACGCTCACCAACCTGTTTATCACCTCGCTGGCCTGCGCCGACCTGGTGATGGGGCTGCTGGTGGTGCCCTTCGGGGCCACGCTGGTGGTGCGAGGCACCTGGCTCTGGGGATCCTTCCTGTGCGAGTGCTGGACCTCGCTGGACGTGCTCTGCGTGACGGCCAGCATCGAGACCTTGTGCGTCATCGCCATCGACCGCTACCTGGCCATCACCTCGCCTTTCCGCTACCAGAGCCTCATGACCAAGGGTCGGGCCAAGGGCATCATCTGCACCGTCTGGGCCATCTCTGCCCTGGTCTCCTTCTTGCCCATCATGATGCACTGGTGGCGGGATGACGACCCCCAGGCGCTGGAGTGCTACCAGGATCCGGGCTGCTGCGACTTCGTCACCAACAGGGCTTACGCCATCGCCTCGTCCATCATTTCTTTCTACATCCCCCTTCTCATCATGATCTTTGTGTACCTCCGGGTGTACAGAGAGGCCAAGGAGCAGATGAGGAAGATCGATAGGTGCGAGGGCCGGTTCTACGGCAGCCAGGAGCAGCCGCAGACGCCCCTGCCCGCTCACCCTCACCACCAGCCCATCCTCGGCAACGGCCGAGCCAGCAAGCGGAAGACCTCCCGCATCATGGCCGTGAAGGAGCAGAAAGCCCTCAAGACTTTGGGCATCATCATGGGGGTGTTCACGCTCTGCTGGCTCCCCTTCTTCCTGGTGAACATCGTCAACGTCTTCAACAGGGACCTGGTGCCGGACTGGCTCTTCGTTTTCTTCAACTGGCTGGGCTACGCCAACTCCGCGTTCAACCCCATCATCTACTGCCGCAGCCCCGACTTTCGTAAGGCCTTCAAGAGGCTGCTCTGCTGCCGCCGGAAAGCCGACCGGTGGCTGCACGGCGGCGGCGGGGAGCTGGCCCGGCTGCCCGGGGGCTTCATCAGCACCGTGGGCTCCCCCGAGCGCAGCCTGGCTGGGACCTGGTCCGACTGCAACGGGGGCACGCGGGGCGGCAGCGAGTCCAGCCTGGAGGAGAGACATAGCAAAGCCTCCGACTCCGAGTCCAAGGTATAGGGGGGGCGCGGGGGGCCGCGTCGGAGCCGGGACAGGGGGAAAGGCAGGCAGGGAGGCACGCAGGAGCAGAGAAATCCCCGGCAGCTGCCTGATGGTAATGCTATTGCCAAGCAAAACGATCCCTGCCTTGGCAGGGGGAGTGCGGGTGTTTACTTAGGAATACAAGCAGGTGAGCTGGTGTACAACATACCTCATCCGAAACTACAGAAAACAGGAAACCCACTGACCGGAGAACAAAGGAAATAAACAGCCCATCCCAGAGACAGGCACCTTGTCTTTAGGAGACGCGCTGTCGGCGGGGGCTGTGGCGGCAGCGCCTGCGCTCGGGTGACTGTCCCAGGACGTGCTGGTGGCTGAACCCGCGGGTGGTGCTGGCCGAGCTCGGCTGCAGCCGGGGTCCGGCCACCCCCGCCCGGCCCCGGCGCTCATCCCCTCGCCCAGGGCACCGGCATTTTGGGAGGCGCGGGGTCGGTGCTGCAGGTGCTCCGGGCAGAGAGCGCGGCCGCCAAGACGGAGACCTGCTGGCAAGATGAGTTTTAAGCTCGGAGGAGCTGTGCTCTCCTCGTCTGCAGAGGAGCAAGAGAAAAAATAATGAGTTGTGAGAAGCACTGGTATATTTTGAAAGGGGGTAAAACAACCCAACCCACACTCTTGCGCTTATTCCCTCTGCATCAGCCAGCAGTGAGTTACTGTGCTTATCTCCTTCGGCCAGACAATAGCAGTCGGGCTGAAAAACTTCTACCTCAAACTGTGCATATTGTACAGGGGAATGAACGGACCATGTTTATATTAAACAGCATATTTACATACCACTAATAGGGTTTTTGACAAGGGCCGGGGAGGGGGGGGCGAGGAACCTTCTGCAGCTTGTTCATTGTAATTACAGATGAACGGGGGGAGGGGGGAGAATCCTGGCAACAAAAATTTACTGCACATTTTTTGAAAAATGGCGACAAAGTCGTTTTTTGCACAGTGTTAAAGAGTTGTAAAGTTATTTGAAGATATTACTTGCACACACATACACACAGGCAGATTGAAAAGGAAACGGAGGTTTGAGTAACACCGACCCTGAACCTGATTTCTGGTTTTGTCTGATCTGTTATAGTTTTATTGAGAGAGTGACTTTTTAAATATTATTTTTTGAAGGTACTGTAAATATATCCATATCATAAATTAAAATATCTTAAGAGACTTTATTATTTTTTATTTTAATTTCTAAAAGCCCACGTGAATCTGCTGTTATTTTAGCACTTGTGTGTCATTTCCATTTTCCTCTCTGTGTGTGTTTTATAAAATATTTATACTTTGGTGCAATTTACTACTGTGTAAGTAATTGGTCTATGTGCAATAAATACCATTGCAGCACAAGCAAGTGTGTCTCTATAGGTTTTGAAACAATACCTACCTATAATGGGAAGAACAGCATTTGTTTTTCTCCAAAGATGGCTCTGATTACCAATACAACTTGATCTAATGGATTTTCCTGACACAGTATTGTAAAAAACCTGTTTGAAACCCAGTATGGTTGTGTTCCTGTTGCACTGAGGTCCACTGACTTCCCTTATTAATGGGAAAAAATTAATGGCTAAATTAATCACTAAAGACAAGGTGTTTCCACTCTGATAATGAATACTCATTTTCTTGAACTATTCCTTTCTGGAATATATTCTTCTATTTGTTTGTTTTTTTCATTTTTTCTTTTTTTTTGTCTTTTGTTGTTGTTGTAAGAGTACATGACTGGGAGTCAGGAGACCAGAATATTTAAGATTACAGAGGACGTTTAATTTGAAAGCTTAAAATGGTCTTGAGTAGAAAGAAATCTCTGTAAGCATTACATGCCACCCCACAAGTAAGTCCACCTCATGCTGACAGCAGGCTTGATCTTGCCCAAGCAGGTCATGACAACCAAATGTTATATTTTTAATTGATCTGAGTAAGGAGTTACAGTGAACAGAAGTGCTGCAGGTTTGTGTCCCTCCTCTGAAAGACTGTCCTCCTTTATTGCTTTATGAAGGTGTGCTCTATCCTTGTCGTTTCATAAAGTTTTTCATTACCGAAATGAATACATGGCAGACAGCAACAAAAAGACAGTGCAGAATAAAAGTGAAGTCATTTTTAGCTTTATTAAACTCAGGAGTATAGTTTAATTAAATATCAGCTCCCAGGAACAGTACTTCCCAAAGCGAGTTCTTCAGGGTGGTGGCTCGCGGTTTGTTTTGGAAACCAGTTGTTCATTTTTCTTTGTTTTCAAAGTTAAGGAATTTGTCCTTTGCAATTTCTAATGTTGTATTTTCAAGGGGGAAAAAAGTTACTCTTTTTATGCAAAGACAAAATAAAGGGACTGGGGAAGTAAATAATACTTTTCCATTGATGTTACTGGAGTTTGATGTGAGCTGCAGTTAATGGTATCTTCCTTGATAATAGTGATATGGGCTCCTTAAAATGCCAGGGTGACATTGGATCAGGAGCTAAGTGAAGTGGGCTCTGCCACTCTGCTACCAAATGATTTAAAAAAAAAAAAACAATCTGGTTTTATCTTTGATTACAGCAAACACAGCAGGACCAAAAGGGTGCACTGGATGGCAAAGTCTGATGCCAGCAACTGCAGTGAGATATTGGCTGTGCATGTCTGGGATGGGATGGGATGGGATGGGATGGGATGGGATGGGATGGGATGGGATGGGATGGGATGGGATGGGATGGGATGGGATGGGAAGGGAAGACAGCACTGCTCTCCTTGTGCACGTTGTGGATCACAGAGCCAGGGCAGGGCCAGGTCTCTGCCTGCTGGGTAGAGCAGGACAGGATCCCAGCACATGGCTGGGAACTGAAGTGGCTGTCAAGCCCTCATCCTTAGCAGGGTGCTGGATCCTGGGGATCCATGCATGCACAGTGCCTACTGCATGGAGCAGGACAGCCTAATGGATTTGGCTCTTCATCTCATAAATCAGTTCACATACTCAGTTTTAACTATGCAAACATTCCTGTCCTTAGACTTTAAAAAGTGGTGACAATTTTGCCCCAACAAGGTCCAGCTTAGGTGGGAAATTTATGACCAGAACTTGCTCTGCTTGCTCTGCTGAAGGACTGTGCTGGGTGATGCATCTCCTGGACAGGTGTAATGGCACTGAGGTAGGATGAGTTTAGCCCACTGACCTCAGAGGGGCCAGCTGTGTCAGCAAAGTGGTCAGGATTCATCTGCTGCTGAATTTTTGCCAGTTGAGGACCTGCTGGAAGAGTCTGGAGGCTGACACTGAGTCCCTTCATAGACAGCTGAAGTAATCCCACTGGCAGCACGCACAGGGGACGCCAGTCCATCTTGCACGGCGTGGAAAAGGCGGTGGCACGGTAACAGTGAGGACAGAGCAGGACATATGGCACACACGTGTGCGAGGAAGGGGAGGCTGCTGGCGAGCAGTCTGCTGTGGATCACACTCAGAACACGCTGTTCTCTGCAGAGAAGAAGGATACTCTGAGAAGCGTTGTGGGGCAGCTGAAATACTCTGGAGGCAATGAGTCAAACACTCACGATGAATATTTTTTTCTGACGAAAACCAGACATGGATTAGCAGTTGAGGCTGCAAGTCAGAAAGTAAAGGTGGTAGGCATGCGGCTGCACACGTACGTGGGCAGGAAAGCAACAGCGAAGAGCCGCAGGACTGCAGGCGAGGGAGACACAGGTAAACCAGAAATCCGCTCAGAGAAAACGTCCTGCAGCTGCCAGGACCAAAATGATTTGGCGAGGATGCCTGGAGACTTCCACATGGAAGACGCCAGATTCTCCAAGGCGCCGGCCGCACTCTGTGCAGTGTTTGCTCAGCACTTCTGAAAAGAAGGCTGCTTCTCTCCACGTGTTTAAATGGGAATAGATCGGGTTGAAAGACTGGATTCAGTTTTCTGTGTGCTCAGGGAAGCTGAGGCTGTTTCAGACATGCAGCAGGTTCTGCAGAAGGACTCCCCACCAGTGAGAGCTGCACAGAAGCCTTCCTGTAAATCCACTGCACGCTGAGACTGCAGCTCTCAGTATCCACTGGCTGTAGCTCCAAGCAGCATGAAACTATGTGAAAAAAAGGCAGCTTATGATCTGAACTGTGCATTTGACAGTATCAGCTGGGTGTTTGAGTTGCAGCATGCACTGGTTCTTATGCTTTCCCTCTTGGGTATCCACGTGTCCTTTACTATAAGGACAACTTCTTTATCAGCTTTTTTTTTCCCTAAACCCTATCTGAGGTGGAGGTTTTATTAATAACTTTTAAGTGGCTATTTTGCAAACTTTCCTTGTGCTGCACGCTTTCCTAATTTATTGTAATTTCCCGTCTGGTGGAGTACAGTTACTTCCTTTATGTAATGTATCAGCTGCAGGGCTGGAAATTGGGCAGCTATGAATTGAAAAGAGCAGACTTTCGTGAGGCCAAATGCGGTCAGGCATCATTGCCACTGGGAGCAGAATTTGACCTGATAATCTAATCTCATTCGAGAGACTATCCCCAGAAAAGTATTGTTACCAACAGCAAATGACCTCTGCTAATGAAGCTGGAGCAATTAGTCCTATTTAAAGCTGTCGAGAAAATGTTAACTGCTAAACAACAGTTAGTGCTGGATAGTTCAAATAATGAGTGTTTTGTTTGCTGGTGTGTGTTAGGTGATGTGTTGGGAAATAATTATCCTTTGACTAGCAGCCAGCTTTGTACTAATCAGAAAGGAGAAGTCATGTTCTGTTTGAAGGATTATACCTAAAAATAGTTCTGTTACCTCCACATCAACGAGCAAGATGAAGCAAATTCACAGCGATGTACACACCTTCCTAACGTTTCACTTTTCATCCTAAAAATTCATTGTTCAGCTGGGACTTTCTGTTTGACTGTGTCAAGAGCACTAATGTGATCTCCTGCAATAGCACTAAGCACACTCTCCCTGAGGAGCATTACCCTATGCACCACTGACTCGCTTTCAGACCCTGCCAGATTCCCAAACGCCCCAGGAGGAAGTAAGGATTCTTTCTCTTTATGTAAACAATCACACATAATGTAAGATCAACAATATTTGTGACAATCATGTCGCAGAAGAAATCGATCTGCTTTTTCTCTGAGATGTTTGTATGCCTGCCCATCCGCGAGGAGCAGCCGCCCCTGGTAACAGCAGGTGATTTACCCCTGCAATTCAGTAACTTCAGCCTGTCAAACTCTGCTGGAAAAAGTGACCAAGACGGGAAAAGGATAAAAAAGGTGATGCTGGTGAGCAAACACAGGATTGCCAATGCAAAAAGGAAAACTGGAGCATCTTGGGCCATGTCGTAGGTGTTGCCTTTTGCTGGTAAAGTGTAATTGGTTTGGAGGGGGATACACCAGGCAGAGGCACTGTGGAAACACAGGTTAAGAAGTGTGAGAGGTGAGACATTCCATATAGGACCACGCTGCCAGAGGACTGGCAGCTGAAATATGCCCGAAACATTCCTAAGAGTTTTTCTTGTTCTTTTTGGATAACAGCAGCAGACTAAAGCACACCTGAGCAGCTTTCAGCTGATGTAAAGCTATGCAGCTCCATGGCCAGCCACGGACACATGGGACCCCCTTAGCATCTCTCTCTCCTCTTCAAGTGGCTCCAGCTGAGTTTCGTTGGACCTGGAGCCGTCCCCAAGCCCGGAGCCACCCTCCTCCTGCGTGGTGCCAAACGGGAGGTGCCCATGGCCTCGAGGGGTGGCAGCGCTTCGGGCAGGTGCTATGGGGTGCGGGGTGTGCCCGCGCTGCCCCGGCTATGCCAGGCATGCTGGCACTGGCTGCCGGCTGTGCCCCTGCCCTGACTCATCCTCCGTCCTGCCAACCAGCCACAGAATCGGGCCCGCCGTGCTGGAAATGGAAGAGAGTTTGGGTTTGTTATGTAAACTGGCCATCAGCTTCCTGGTTCACCAAAACCAGCGGCTTGGTATTCACATTTGCTTCACAAGCTAGCTTTTTTTCTTCCCTGCCCCACTCAGCTTCCAGGTTTTTCATAGTGATGTTTGCCTGCTTGGCCTTAGCACCCAACAGCAAAAGTTTTTTTGTCTGTGCCCTGGCAACTGTTTGAATCCAGGCATGAACAGTACCAGGTGCTGGGCAGTGTCTGGGTTTGGTTGTGCCCATTCCTTTCAGGACTGATGCTCAGAGTTATTAATACAGGCTGCACCAGACTGCAAAATTCCCAGACAAGTAGGAAATGAGTCCTGACCTCCAGGTTCACAACCTAAAGGAGAAAACAGAAGCTTACCATTTGCAGACTTTTGCCACTGCCATGATTAGCAGAGCATCTCAGATGTAATGGTGTACCTTTCCCATCTGATCCTGTGTAATGCACCGAATCCTGTTGTCCTTAATGAGATTAAATGAGGATTTTCTACTAGTTCAGTGCCTTAGCTATTAGCCACTGTTGAGTGTCTCTAGGCAGTGATGTACCTTTGCAAGCCTGGCCCAGTGTCTTTCTCAAAGCCATGATATTTGGCTTCTTCCTACTAAAATTATTTTGATAATTTTAAGCTCATTGGCCCAATGCTTTGAAAGGCAGGTCTAAGTGTATACACCAAAGATGCAAACAGAGACACTAAAGAGCTCAAAATCTCAGCAGCTGCTAGGTGTATAAATATTTTAGCTACCAACGAGTCATTTTGCAGGGCCGGGTGAGTGCTGCAGCCCCCTTAAAACCTGTAAGCTGCCCTCCCTCAGAGGGGACCCTGCCACTGTAAGGAACAATTGCAGGGACAGCACAATAGCTCATGATGAAAGATTTTTCCAGGTGGTAAAATTTGAACAGTGCTTTGTTGCCAAAATTTAGAGACCTCTGGTTAAGAAGAAGGAATCGAGACAAGTCCCTGGCGGGAATTCCTAGAGGGAAAGGGAGAACAGCGCTCAGGGTTAAAGTTTCCACGTGCAGATGAAGAGCCCCTCACTGGCTGGTTCAGTGGGGGTTACAGATGCCGCTGTGCGAGCCGTGGTGATGGACAAATGCCATCCACCACAGCCACCTCAGAGACAGCTCTCGGTGCCCCCAGCCACCTCCCCTTGCTCCCTTTTGGGTGTATATTTGTGCCCCTCTCACCTGCCCAAGCGTCGGGAGGGACCCCAGAGGTGTCCCGAGACACAAAGGTGAGTGTCAGCCTGCGTCTGCCCCGGGGCTTGCCACCCCCCCATTGTGCTGTGGAGGGAGGAGCGCTTCCTCTTGGACTGGAGCAGGTAAACTGGGAGATGTCCTACAAAGCTCCCATTGTTTCCCAGCTCGCCCGCTCACAGAGCCCGCCTTCGGCCAGGGGTGTTGTGTTTGTCTGTTCTTCCCCTAAGCGCTCACTTGGGAGCCGTCAAATAAAATCTCAATTAGCTCACTTAGGACACGAAGGGCAGTGTGGGATGTGTTCGCTGGCAAGCAGCGTTCCCTGGCAGGCAGCTTTCCCTGGCAAGCAGCTTTCTCTGGCAGGCAGCTATCCTCGCTGTGGGCACGGGAGGCAGGAGGGGCGATGTGGGACCTGTTGCTCACACACAGCCCCGACTGAAGCATCGCTGGTACCCCGGCAGGTTCCCGTCGCCAGACAAGGACAGCCACACCACCAGTGCATCGAGGCTGGATCTGACACAGGAGCATCTGTGGGGACGCTCACAAAACAGCTTGTGTCAAATAGTCGGGCTTTTTGGAGCTTTTCTCTAATATGCAGCACAAGGCAGCTGCTGCAGTAATTGCCAGTGACAACAGGTGTTGCGGCAGTGCTCTAAACCACCTTGAGAACGTCCACGGGAGAGGTTTTGTTCCTGTTTCACTGCCAGGTAGTTACCAGCTGTCTGGCAACAGGGTAGATGCCTGTCTGTGGTTTTCAGCATCATCTCGTCCAAGGCAGGGCTGGTGTTTGCACCCTCTCCTCCCTAGCCCTCGACTCCCATTGCACGTCCTGCTTCCCAGCCTGGCTCTGCTGCCTGTGCTGCTGCGTGGGCACCGGGCTCCTGTGGCTGAAAACCAGCCCTCTCAGACAAGGTTTGTTTCAGCTGACCCAGCAGGCTGCACGAGCACAGGTAACAATCGGCACAGGAAGATGCAGAGTGATGGGTTTGGGATCACCTGTTTTGGTAGCAGCCCTGATTTGGATCCATCACTGTGATCACAAATGTTATGTCTGGTGGTGACGCTGCAGAAGCTGAAACCCAGACCAGCTCCCTCTGGCCCGTTGTCTTGCTTGACTTGCGTTGGATAAAGAGGACTCACCACCCAAACCTTCCCTCCCTTTCAGAAGCTGCGCTGAATATTCTATTCAGAGGCTTAGTGACTAAGCCATTAAGCTTCTCACTGTATGTGGAAAGTCAAAATAAATTTAATTTTTTAGAAATACTAGTGCAATAGAAAAAAATATTTAAGTCTGATTATTTCCAAGACCACAGCATAGGGCATGGGACAAACTTCTGACAGACACCAGGACCAGGGCAGCTGAAAGAGAAACCCATGTGGGTCACAGCACTAAACGGCCCTCAAATGCAAGAGGGCGACATGGCCACAAGCCAGGGGCAGTGGAAAAATCATTTCCCAGGAAGAGCAGCTCTGTTTGCCCAGAGTGCATGTATGAATCTCAACACTCATGAGCACCACTGAGCTGTTAGGGGCTTGTGAGCACCCCCCATCATGTGTGTCTGCTGGTGAATGATGTTTAGCTGCTTTTATTCCTGCACACTTCACTTACGTGGGAGCAAGGAATGTGGTGATAAAAAGGCTGGAATGATTTCAGTGCTGGATAGTTTCCATTAATATATTTCTCATTATATAACGCTGCCATCACAGTACAAAATCCAGTAAGGTGCCTTTTAGGAAGGTGGAACTTTTCTACATGGCTTTAGTTAGGTAAGTGGGGTTGTAGAGCAGGCTGGGCTTTGATCGGACAATTTTTAATTGCACCGGATGTGTTTGGGCTATTGCATGGTATTAATTTCTTTGCCTTTATGTTACGAGGCACCTCATAAATTAAATGGCTGATGTTGCCAAATGCATGCCATTAGCACTCCAAGCAGATAATCCTTCCCGTGGCCTCATTGGAGTCTATCTCAGGACCTGTCTCCAGATAATGGCCTGGAAGAAGAACAATGGTGCTCCCAGCTCCCACGGGCCTCCACTCTTAGGTTCTGTGCTTCAGAGAAGAAAAATTATCATTATCTGCATGGCTCAAGCTCCCTTTGAAATGCAGTTATTTTTTACTCATACACTCACAAGTATTTTTTATGTGGTATCAGTGAGAAACTTGAAACCCCCTTTGAGAAGAGAAAGATTTCCTGCAGCCCTGCTACTAAAGAAAATGGATAGATCAAGTAGTAAAGTTCAATGACTTACTTAGCCTTAAATAAGAAAGAGAATAATGAACTGGATTTTGTGTGCCTGGTTTTCCTCCGCAGGGAGCAGTCAGGCTCATGGATTTTCATTGCCTTGTGCTTCTGTTCATCAGCCTAGGTGAGTTCAAAACACTCTTGCCTTTTTGTGTTCTCCTTTCCCTGCCCACTTGTCACAACCTCAGGTATTTGGAGATTAGCAAACACATAGGTTTGCTGCTATCAGCACTATCTTGACTGGTGAGGAAAACACAGGGTTAACCCCCTGCACTCAGTGATGACTTTTGGCTGCATGGGCATTTGTATTTTATGCCCAGTAGCTGCAAGGAGACAATTCCTTACCTAGGGTGGACACTAGTTTCCTACTATTATGAATTCAGGCTGTAACGTCCTTCAAAAAAGACATTATTCCCCCGGTGGGTTCACCAAATATTTGTTGGGTCTCCAAACCCTCCTCTTTGTATACAGGCTTTGCCAAACATGCCGTAGGGCTTTTATTGGGGAAGGAAGGGAGGTGGCGGAGGAGGAAACTATTACAAAGCTGTTTAATATAAACAACTTTCTCCTGTAAACTCCAAACACAGACTGGCAGGGAAGAGGTTAAAGCTAGGGGGTGGATGGGGAGAATCATTAGGGCAAAGCAATAAATGGCAAATTGGAAAGTCCAGCGAGAGACATGGGGGAAGAGATGAGCTGACCCTAAATGGCACCCTACATGGACTCTGGCTTGCTGGAAGCCCTCTGCTGCTCTGACCTCGAGGTTTGGACCTGATTTCTCCCTAAGGCATGCCAAAGCTGGGGGATGCTCAGACAGAAATCCTGCAGAACTGATTGGGAGTCATGTTTCAAAGGTGAACCTGAAAGGTTTCTACAGATCCAGAAATTGCTACTTCCTGCCCGTTTGCTGGGTCTGCCAGTGCTGCCCAGAGCCAGGGAGCTGCTCTCTGCCCACTTGGAGCAGGATTTCCGTTTTCCTACCAGCCTTGGTGCCTCAGGCTTTGTGGTCTGTTTTTTGTCTGAATGGGAAATGCATAATGACAAACTGTTTAAACAACTTATGGTACAAGGAAGCTTGCTGGAGTAAAGTACAGGACTCTAATTTATTTCCAAGGAAATGATGCACCCTCCAAAAGCACTCCACTCAAGCACTGGAATTCAAAGTTGCAGGTTAATTGCTGGCCATCCTCAGTGCTGCCTGCAGCCCTCATCTAGGTTGGTACTCAGGCACAGTTGAATGCCTGGGGTTCAGGGAAGGTCTGGCTGTTAGAGCTGTCCTGACTGTTGGTTTGTTTGTGGGCAGTTCAGGTCATCCTGGTGCTGGGGAAGGAAAGCCCAGGAGCCACAAAAGCCACAGAGGAAATTTCTTGTTCTATTTCCAGCCCTGCTTTTTAAGACACAAAGGGCTTCAGATCAGATGCATTTCTGAAGCTTATCTGTGTGAATATTTCACTGCTTATCCAAGCAGAGCAAAACCTTTCAAACCTTCTGAGGTCTATCCATCAAGAGCCTTATCTCCCCATGTCACAATCTGGCTCCTGGCTGCTGCCACTTGGAGCCTCCTGCCACAAGCTTCCCATCTCCCCTCTCTGTGCTGCTCCAAGCATCTTCCACAGTCACCCTGTGGTCACAGACTCCCTGCCACTTCAGTGATGGCCTCTGCACTGCATGCAGGAGCAGCAGGCCTGTGCTGCTGCATGCGCTGCAGGCAGCCAGCATCCTGATGGGCTGCATTTGTGCTGCTGTGTCACAGCCCATCCTCTGCATCCCCCATGCACACGTGCAGAGCCTGGGATGTGGCCAGAGCAGAGCACCCTGACTCTGCCTGGCCCCAGGAATGAGGAACATTTGTCTTTTTTTATGGGATATTAATGAAGTTTGGATAAAGGAATGCTGTCTCCTCTATCTGAGGTTTCAAGACTGAAATATCCAAGGAAAATATTTCTGATCCTCTCCCACCTGGAAGCTGCTGGTCCCCTCTGGCAGAGGCACCCCTGCTGTGGGGCTGCTTAGAGATCTCAAGGAGCACCCTAAAAATCCAGGCAGGCTCTATGCCTTGGTAGCTGAGCATGGTACCTGAGCCACTGGGAAGCACCAGGAGCATGGCAAGAACAGAGGAGAGGCATCAGCATCATCAGCCATGTGGAAATTCCTGTTCAGGTAAAACAGCTGCACGGTCAGCCTTAATGCCCAGTTTATAGCCTGTGTTACTGAACTGTGTCAGAGGAGTCTCTGCAGTGCCTTGTTCTTGGTATCAGGGCCACTGGACTTTCCTTGCTTTGAAGCTGAGCTGGCACACAAAGTTGTCTGCAGCCATCCTGTCAAAGCCGTGGCCAAAAACAACAGGGTGAAGATTTTGGAAAGAGCCACCCATCCACAGTGTAACTGATTTAAACTGGGGGCCTGGCTGGCTCAGGGCTTGAGAACAGCTTTTACGCAGGTCAGAGGTTAAAACTCTGTGCACCACGGTGGGGATCAGAGACCTCTGCTGCTTGGTACCGCCTGGACTCAGCCCAGATGCAGACAAGCCTCAGAACTGGGGTGGCCTTTTCCAACAGGAACCACTTTCCTATGGTGCTTTTCACAGGAGACTCTGATGTGTGGGTTGTCATTGCTCTCCTCCCCATGGCTTTAATGTTTTTCTCTGTTTTGATAGTCAGAGGGGTAAAGCTAATTCCCATCTTGTATAAAACAATGAATTTGTCTCAATAACAAGAGGCTAAATGTACTTTTTATACTGCGGTGTATGATAAGCTATTTATAAATTTCATATCACTTCTGGATCATAGTCAGAGTTTAAAATAAAGTTTTAATTTAACCATAGTTTTCCAGTGTTGACAGATATGATAAATACATTTTTGTTTCAATAAAACCTAATTTCAGCCATGTTTTGCAAAAAATCCTTAGAAACTAAGGATTATTTCTCTGGTTTTTTTGCTTTGTTTTTCTCCATGTTCCAGTGTTTAGTTTAATGTTACATTCCATTATAGAAAAAAAAATTGTGTCTGTGGTAATTTATTCTCCAAGGCCTCTGCTTAAGAGATGGAAGGATTTTCTTGAGAAGACCGATGGAGAGAGGTGTCAGCTCATGTCACAGAGGCCTTGGGGCAGTTGCAGCACCTCTCTAAGGCAGAACCAGCCCTTGGGGCACTGCTGCAAAGCCCATTGATTTCACAGTGATTGAGCAAACCTTGGTATTTAAGGTGACCCCACAAGAGAGCCAAGAGGGCACAGAGGGGCAGGTTTCATGTCTGGAAGGTGAGTTTTAAACACAAGCCCTCCATCTACAGGAGGGTTGCATTCCTGTTGCATCCATTGACGAGCTGAGTCCCTTCAAAAAATGTTTGGACCCTCTCCAGTTTTCCTGCTTTCTCATGTAAACAGCTTTGAGGAAGATGTCTTTTTCTGCAATCAGTCATTTTCATTCTGCAGTAAATAGCTCTTACATCAGCTACCACTGTATTGTAGATGTAAATGCAGCACAACAGAGCCCTACCATGTTGTGAGGTGAGTGGGTCAGATACTGTGCTGGAACAACAAAAACACAAGGAATGTTGAGCAGGAAAAACAGCTTGTTTTTAAAGTGTTTTAAAGCTGCTCTCCGTCTTCTCAGCCCTGCAGTTTACAGCCCATACTTCTCACGCTGCCTCCCTGTTAGACAGAAAAACGAGATGAAGCTATTTGGAGAGCAAGTCTGAGCTCTGCAGATGTGCAAACACTGACACTTGTATCTATATGGACTGGCCTTTGCCTGTGAGGAGCTTCCAGAAGCTGAAAATACCCAGGAAAAGGGCATGCAGAAGGGGAGAGAGGTCTTCTGGTGGGCTGCCATGTCACTCAGGCTGCTTTCATGGTGATACCTAGAGGACGTCATTGATGCAGCCAGCATCAATGATAATCCTTTCAGAGGGAACAGGCGCTGGGGGATAATCCTTCTGTTTTCCTTGGTTATGGTTCTCTTCAGTCACTAACACAGAGCAAACAGGATTATCACCGCAGCGATTCAGGTGAGGTTTCTGGTGCCATGTGCCTGGGGCTCTGTAGACATTTGTTTCCGAGGGAGGTGCTGGCTTTGCAGGGCAGCAGGAGGGTGGGTGGGCTCGGCTGGCTGCTCCCGAGGCTCTCACTCAGACCTGCCCCTCAGGGATGAGGGCTGAATCCCAGATGCAAAGCTCCTGCTTTCTACGCCTCTCCCGGGAAGATGCCTTCCGCAGCATGGCATGTGCATGTGGGATGGAGACTGTCCAGCAGCTGTGCATTGTCCCAAAACCTATCTGGGCCAAGGCACTGGCAGAGGAGCTGGGGGAGGACAAGGGGTGGCAGCTCTGCCTGGGCTGCCAGGTTTCCCCTAGCCAGGAAGGTTTGAGGCACCACAGACACGCTGGGGGTTCACAGTGACCCAGCCTGTCCTGACTCTGTGACACTTCAGAGCAACTCTGTGCCTGTGAAAGTGCAGGCTCATGCCTCCAGCAGACTTTAATGTGTTGTCAGGTTTTATTTTAATTCTCTGGAGTGCTGCACTCATCCATACCCTCTCAGCCCATCTCCACTGCTCTTAGACCAGCCTGCACCCTGGTGACTGTCCTTCTACGCAAAGCCAATGCCTCTCCATTCCTATTTTACCACCTTTTGCTTTGCTGATAACAACCCCTGACCCCCTGCAATTCTCTTCTCCACCAGTGAAGAAAGGGCACATAAGGTTCTTGGAATCAGGCCTCACACAGCCTCTGTGCACAGACACCTGCTCCCCACTGCTGGTTTTCTTTGGGACTTCCCTGACCCCTGATTTCAGTATCAGCAAAGCAATTGATCTTGGCTTCATGGTTTTGTGGCAGTCTGGGCCCAAAGCTGTTTTAAGTAGCAAACTACAAAATAAACATATGTGTACAACGTGTATACACTGAACTGCAGGAATAGGAACCAGGGACGTGCAGTGCAGGAAGGGTTGTTAAAGCTCCAGCTTGCAGTCGTGCTGATAAGGCAGTTTCCAAGAAATTGCCCAGCCCTTAAATTCTAGAAGCTCTCTCTTCTCAGGTCAACAACCTTCTATGGACTGAATCCTGGTGTCACTCTACGAGCAAACACGAGCCAGGCAGGACCTTCTGCAGATGGCACAAAAAAGAGAACCTGTGTTGCTAAGAACACAGGCACTCTCTGGCATAGGAAACCAAAACACACAATGAGAAGCACACTGGTAACTCAGGTACTTTGGGAAAGCACAAGAAAATGTGCTTCAACTTCATTCTTCTTTGGCCAAGCCTGCTCCTTGTCTGAGAGGGGATGAAGGTGGTGTTAGCTGAGCTGCTGCTCTCCCTGTGCCAGCAGTGGGCTGCAGTGCTGCCACACTTGGGCTCCCTCCAAGGTCTCCCCTCTTCTGGAGGAGCACTCCATCAGCTCTGCACCCAGGCTGGCTCCAGCAGCCGCTCCCCTGCAGCTCCACACCCTGCTTTTGGCCAGCCTTAACTTCAGACATGAACAAAGGCTCTTTGGAGAGCAGATTTTCCACAGCATCCCAAGCTCCACTAGCAAAAATGTTCAGTGTGGCTCTAGTGGGAACACAAGCAGGGCTGATTAGACCCAGTTGCTTGGCTCTCTCATTTCATGGGGATATTTTAAAATATCTTATGCAGGTGCAGGAGTTGACACAACAGAGCATGCACCGTGTTAGAGTCTGTCCAGCTTTTGTGTAAACAGCACTCGTCCCATTTTCAAACTCTTAGGAGTTGTTTCATAAACACGAAATACTTCACTTAATTTCCAAGCCACGTGGGGTTTCCTCAGCAGGGCCGGTGGTGGAGGACACGGCACCAGCCCTGTGTCCTGCCGAGCAGCCCCGGGTCCCTGCCAGGGCTGGCAGCAGAGCCAGGCAGAGGCTACCACCTGCTGGGCCCTCCTCGGTGGCTGCTGCTCAGAACCTGTCCACAGTGCCACTTCCTGCTGCCAGGAACCCTGTGTGCATGGCACTAACACCTCTGGCCAGCCCTTTGCCACTAACAGAGCTCTGGACACGTAAGCCTTGTAAACAGTGAGGATGCTTAGTCAGTAGCTTTGGGCACCTGACCTGTTTCTTGCTCATTTTATGTCTTCCAGAGTCTGTTTCTCTTCCTTATTGACTCCACAGAACAGGGTCATCTTTCTGAGCTGAGGCAAATTGCTAGAATTTTGCTGAATTGGGGAACCTGTTATTTCCCCATCGAAACTTGCTCCTACCAAAAACCAAAATGACTCTTCCAGCAGTCCTTAGAAAGGGGGAATAAAATTCATGTATACTGGATGGGTATATGCCTGAATTTGTGGGATCCCACACTTGCATGGGGAGCCTGGAAAAGTCTTCATGGGAAGCACCCTTGCGTGTTTAGGGCTCTCCACGGGACGTGGTGGCAGCGCGTGGCCCCAGCTCTGCCGTGCAGTGTCAGTGCAGGCAGCACTCCCCAGCAGCCAGGTCGGGTCACAGGGCTGCTGCTTTTGTGAGGGTGCAGAGCCTGGCCTGGGCAATCCAGGAAACCCAGGGTCATGTTTGTCCCACCCAGATGGGTTCTGTAGCTCACCCTGACTCATGCACCCTTGAGATCAAGAGACTCGGCACCTGTGCTGGATGGGCACTTTATGGACCTTGCAGTGCTGAACACTCACTGCTGCCAACTTCTCCACCGGGCTCGTGATGCTGCAGCACGTGCATTTTTGGGGCAGAGACTCTGGTCTTGCACCAAGCACACCGAATGCTATAGACATAGTTTCTTGATTTAGCCTTTTTTGTTTGAGCTGCTCTACCAAGCTGCCCTGAGCCTCGACATGTCATGCTGTCATTGCACCTACAGCGCATCAGGCTTCATCTTCCCAGTTAGCCAGGCTCTGGGAAAGTCACTGGAAGGACTCCAGTGGCTTCAAAATAGGAGTTGACTCATGCCCCATGAGATCAAAACAAAATGTCTCTGCATATGAAAAAATATTATGGAAACTGTATCATTCATGCACGAAAGCCGCACTTCAAATTTATCATATAAAATACATAATATTGTAAATGGAAAGAAAAATTGCACAAGGCCTGGTGTGCATGAAAATTATTGGCATATGAAAATGTCTCTTCCCATAAACACAGCTGCAGTCTGGTACACAAGTAGGCATCCAAAACAGGGAAGCTTGGTTCCTTTCTACACTTCTTCCAAACACTCCCTTTCTGTAGAAGTAATTAATTTCTAGATCCATCCCTTGTATTGTCAAGAGTGACCCAGAGCAAAGGCTTATGTTGGCATGACCGTTATGAGGCGATGTGGCAGTGTGACAGGTATTTCAGGAACTCACAAATGCAGCAGCAGCACCTGAGAGCGCTGCCTGGGACAGAGATGGGTGCTCAGAGCACCCCACGGCCAGGCTGCAGCACTTGGCTCGCTGTGGGAGATCTGACTCTGGGGTCAAATCCTACCCCACTGGTGCTGGCCAGGATGTGGCCGTGGTGCTCAGCAAAGCAGAGTGCCTGCCATTCCCTCAGCCGACATCTGCGGCTTGATCGCATTCCAGCAAGAGCCGATTGCCATGGTCCAGGGAGCAGGATTTAGCATATCACCTTGAGGAAATGAGCAGAGAATGGTTCTGCAGGCACAGCAAATGTAACTCTGAGGGAAAAAATGAATTAATATGGGCATTAACCAGCAAATTTGTCATACAGCCCCTAGAGTCAGCTTCTGATGCTGTGAAGCGTGCCGTGAAAAGCAGTGGATGCTTCTGTACTCCCTCTGGCTTCTCTGAAGCTCTTCAGCACTGGGAACAGGTGAATACCCCCATGCCTGTTCACTGCTCAGCAATGGGAGAAGCCAGGATGAGCACTACAGGTGCTGCTGCTGTCCCACCTCTGTCCAGGGGCCGTGGGGCAGACTGCAGCTCAGCCTTTCCCTCTGTGCCGTGCTTCCCTCCCTGGGCGGGAGCACCGGGAGCTGGCCGAGGGCACCGCAGAGGTGCTGCCTGTCCCCTCCTAGGCTGGACCTGACACACTTCCCATTTATCGCTCTGCAGTGCCTCAGTGCCCCCTCCCTGTGACACTCCTGTGGCATCACACACACTCCAGCAGCTGGGCCTGAATGCAAATGCAGTCAGGATTCCAGAGACTCAAGCAAAATGAGCCACTTGCACCATTTGTCCATTATTGCCACCAAGTTAGCCATTTTTTTCCCCAAAGCACATGCAGTTCAGCACAGCTGGCCACACTGTACAAGCCCATCACTGATCCCCACGCCTGCAGAGAACAGGAGCTGTGAGATGGCTGAGAGGACTTCTGGCTCTCGTGGTCTCCTGCCTCAGTGTTATGGGGTGACTGTGGAATGTTCCTCAGCTAACTGGGCTGTACTGGTTCCCTGCTGGAGCAGGGAACTGACTGACCCCCAGCTGACATCAGGAGACATCCAGCTGCGATGACTAAACTCTTCTTACATTCCAGAAATCCGACAAATAAATGTTTCTCTAAAATAAGCTGGTGTTTTGTTCTGGGAAGTGAGCAAACCATCTTCCATCTTCCTGGTTGCTCGTGTGCAGAGGGCACAGCCTCGCAAGGACCCGCAGGGCACCAGGCAGTAACACGAGCATCTTGCTTGCCCGCCCTCCCAGCTCGCCTCTCCTCCTTTGATGGGTTTGGAATGAGCTCTGGAGGTCTAACTGCGGAGAGTAATGATGTGTGAAAGCTCACTTTCATTTTTCACTCTACTTTTTTGGAAGGTGGAACATTTTAGAGTTGACAGTACCATGCTAAAGCCATATGAGGCAAGTAACTATTTTTAACCAGATGGAGACTATCTGAGAGTCTACTGCTGAATCATTTCAAACAGGGAAGAAATCATGGAATCCAAATGTAGGCATGGGAGAGATGGGGGCGGGAAGGCTTTTATCATATGCTTATTCCAATAACTGTCCAACTGCTTCAAAACTTATGATGACCACTTAACTGAAAATGCCTGTGGGGTCACTTCAAGTAGTGGTTGCATTTTACAAAATGCTCCTGTTCTGAGAGAGAAGCAGATCCTCAGGATAGAGTGACTGGAGAGGCTCCCTATGCTCACCAACCCCCCTTTGCATCCTGCAGCATGCCCTGAGCTGTGCCAGATGGGAGAAGACCCTTGCCCATCTTGGCACTGCCCTCCTCTGGGCCCCCATCACCAGGTACTAGCTGGGTGGAATGGGCTGAACATTTGTGAGACCACTGCCTGGGGTGAGAGGAGAAAGGGAGGTCCCAGCCTTGGTCTGGATGTCCTTCCACCTGACAGTGAAAAGCACTGCTTCTGCCTCCCTTGCCCATTCCAGCACAGAGCTGGCACTCCAAATAATGTGAGGTTGCCAGGTGAAATTTGCCTTGTGGATAAACTGAGGAATTTTCATCACATTTCGTTTATCTGACACATTTCACACTTGTAACAACAGGCCTTTCTCACTGGCAGCCATGGGCTAAGGCAGCCCATCACACAAGGACAGGGAGCCAGGAAGTACAACTGAGTTAGAGCTGCCTGACAGGCCATGACCCAAATGGTTTTAGAAGCCTCTCACCCTGTTTGTGTGAATTAATGCACAGCCTATTCATAGGCACTCCGAGCACAAGGGTGGTAACCACACACACGATGTTTAGCTTTATGCTGAAGTCTGTTTAACTCCACTGCAGGTGCAGCATTGACTGGTTCCATGTAGGAATGTGGCACTGCTTGGGCACACCATGGTGCCAAAACAAGGGCTGGGAGGAACATTTCTGCATTCAACCCCATCAAAAGCAAGGCTTTGTGATCTGCAATGTTTTCCCACTTTGCAATGGGAAATCAAACCTCCTTCCCTGACCTAATTTGGTACTTGGCCACTAACCTGTCTTCTCAGTATCATTGAAATCATGGGTGGGACACATGTCCTTAGCCCCCTTTAGACCAGCCTCTTGGCTCTGATTTCCCAAAATCTTCTGCTCCTGGGACCTTCTGCACTGAGAACGAAAGTCAAACCCTGTCCTGGCTTTGCCCTTCAGCATGGCTGGGGCTGAGTGTGCAGAGCTGACACCAAGGCATTGTCAAGTCCCATGTCTGCTTGTCACACAACAAAATATAGTCTCTTACTTTTGTGGAGACAGAAAAGTTCAAATGAACTTTCTCTTCCAAGCCATCAGTATCACCTACAGAAGGAATATTGCACATTAAGGTTACCTTTAGCTCCCAACTCAGTGGCACCTCAAATGAGAAGCATATTGGCCATGGTAGATAGACTGCAGCTCTCTCCAGTGTCTGCTGCATTGCAATTGCCCTGCAAACACCCTAAATGTGAGCTATGAGACCGGGTGGGCATTCTGCCTGCAAGGACTCAAACAAATTTAGCCAGAGGGACTGGGTACATCCCCTTTAAAAAGCCGTCAGAGTCAGCGTCTTCAGGATGGAGAGCAGAGTTCAGGATAAATTATCTTGAAAGTTAATGTTCTTAAGAGCAATTGAGAAGTGAGAGGGACACAGCAGGGTCTGCTGCCACCTCCAAACGCCTCTGCACAGCACCCAGAGCGCTGCACAGACCAGCTCCACCCTGGCTGGTCACTGCTGTCACTGCAGCTGTCACCTTGTGGCTTTGCTCTTACCGTGCAGCGAGCAGCAGTGAGCAGCAGTGGGCAGCAGGGCTTGCATTGCTCCCCGTTATGTCAAATGCAGCACAAGCTGCCGAGCTCAAGTGTGGACTGTGGGGCTTTGGAAAGAGGAGACTTGCATCTCCCATGGGACTTGGCTTTCACTTGGGATCCTCATCCCTGGAGAAGCTCAGAACCACCCTTCCAGACTCTCCTCTTCTCCTTTTTTCTGGTTATTTCTGATCTCACTCCTCCTCTCGAGGCAGGGCTGTGGTGAGGGGATGGTTCCCTGCTCCCTGTCAGCGCACTCAGGCAGGGCACAGCCCAGCCTGGTGCCAAGCTGACCTGGGCCTTTGGCTTGAGGAAACACGTGGTTGAGCTGATGTCACTGGACTGGCATCCAGCATACTCACACTTGCACACCTCGCGTGGCTTGTCCCATCCCTGCCCCTGCAATCTTGAGTAATGGGGACTGACACATGTTTTTTTCCAGAAAGCAATCTCTTCAGATCGAATTAATTCTGTGATTTCCAGGTGCTTCCTCCTCTGCACAACTGATGAAGACTTCCTGAAGCTAACGGCCAAGGCTGCTCGAAGCCAGGACATTTAAATTAATCTTCTGTTCTTGGGGACTTTCTGTAGCCTCATGACTCTGGGTGCTACTTCTTTCTCACTCGCAGACCTGTAGGTCCAAAAGCTGCCAGCAAAGAGGCATTTTAGGGGGAAGAGGAGAGCAGGGTGGGAAATGGATTGTCTGTGAGTTTGAGTCTGTGGGGAGGCTCCACTGAAAGCTCTTTGCAAGAGCCTCCCTGTAGAGCTGCTGTCTGGGTGTGGGGTGAGGGCAGCGCTGTGAGCCCAGCCTGGGGTCCACCCCAAATGGCCTCAAATGAGCCTGCAGCTGGACCCCACTGTCCGAGGGCCTGGCCAGCGGTCACCAGGAGAGCCTGAGGACGTGGGAACTGAAGGGTGTGTGTAAAGGCACCAGATGACCTCTCCTTCCCAATTTGAGGGAGTGCTTCTTGAGTAGGATGTTTGCATTTGAGTAACACTGATTGTGTCCTGTAGTTTCTGTGTGCATGAAGAGGAACTGAGATTTTGATGGGAACACCTTGTGTTGTGCATCTACTTCCTTTCTCGCACTTATCAGGGGTTGCATCATGTTGCTTATGTTAAAGTCTAAAATACAGATGAAGCTGTGAAGCATGAACAATAAATGCTACTCAGCAGTAAATACCTCAGAAGCACATCCCATTAATAAGGGGTGATGAGTGAATAAAATGCCTTTTACTCCCTGATCGAGAAATTTTTATTCACTGCTTTCTAGAATAATATAATGTTGTGTCTGAGCCAGAATGTTTTTATTTTTGTGTGGATCTACATTTGCATTTTCTCATGGCTGTTCTATAATCTGACTGCATTGCCAGTATACCTGGTGCTGGCATCACATCATTTTCATAGCCTGTAAAAGACATGGAGCAGAAATCTAGGGAACATACCCAGCACCTGTCTCCCACCTGCAGTGCAACCACCAGTACTCATCTTACAGGTACAAGCCCTCCTGACACAGATCTCAAAGATCCCTTGAAGAAGTGTGTTTCTTCTTTCTTCAAAAAATGCTAAGCATTTCCTCATCCAGCTTTTTATTTGAGCAAGAGGCAGTGTCCTGGTGCTGAGCTGCAGCTTTCTTGCCTTGCTCTGCTCATCAGGCGGGTCTGTTCTAGTGAGGCTTTTAAATGTGGTGGATTTTAAACTAACCGGTTTAAAATGTACAAACCTGAACATGCAGTCTTTGTGGTTACAGCAGCATGACCCCTAAGGGACAGGCCTGGTTGATGCTTTCAGCAAGGTCAAGTCCCTTTTCTTAACACTGGCTTTACTTGTGCCTGCCCTTGCGCCTTTGCTTGCCTGCCAGCTGGGAGGTCGACACCCCTGTTACACAAGCGAACGCCGTCGGTGTTTTCCTTCTTGATTGTTCTGCGTGTAATTTGGATTCCACGAGCGGCACTCGGCTTATGTCATTGCATCATTTTAATGGTGTTTTTCTTGGCTGCGGGTTTGATTTTCTTGGCGTTGCAGTTAGGGCATCTCTGCAGACGTGCACACTCGATAGCTGCACGCGCCGCTTCTCCTTTCGCGCACCTTGCACTCGCCCCGCAAAACCAAACCGCAAAGGACGGGCTTTGCAATTCCTCCCTTGCCCATTCACAGTGGCCAACACACTCCTCTGCTCCTTTCATTTACAGATATCAGTACTCAAATTAAAGTTGTTACTGTACTACATGTAATCTTTAAAGTTTTCATTATGAGAGCAGTGCCTAGAAGATACCTGCAAGGATCAGGAAGAATTTGTTCTGCACAGGCAAAACCCAGCACTCCTGGTCATCAAGTGCTTCTGCTCTAACCTTCACATGGGACAACAAAAGGATAAGGACAGGAAAATAGGATCATCAGGAAATGATGATCCCATCATGATAGATGCAAATGCTTGGCACCAGTCATTTTCAGACCTTTGTCAGCAGCTGTGCAAAGGGTTTTCAAAGGAACTTGGAAGGGTATCTAGGTACTTTTGGGTGGTCACAATTTGCTTGTCCTTTTCTGGATGTACACCTTCCCAACAGAACGAGTTTGGGATTGCATCTTTCCCTGGGCTGTTTAGCAAAGCCATTCCTTATTCCTGGTAGTTCTGCTTTCAAGGTATCTCTAGCAACACAGGTACCCTAAAACTGTAGTGCAAGGCTCTTGATGGATTCACGCAAATCCTCACGGTTTTTTATTCCCAGTACTGTTATAACACAATTTGCCCTTTCTTGTATGAGCTGACAGTCAAATCACACATGTATATTTTGCCAGTTGAGAGTTGTGTTTTCTCATATATCACCAGTTATGTTTCTTGCCTGTGCTGTTTGTAAAAGAAAAAGCAATCACCCCCCCCAAAAAATCTTTTTCTCCTCTAAACCCATCAAAAGTTAGAATCTGCATCTTCCTTTCCTCTCCCCCTGCCCATACACTTCTGCTTCTGTGCTCTCTGCCCAGGGATGGTCCCTGCACTGCCTTGTGTCCTGCTCCTTGGAGGAAACGCAATGTCAGGAATCACAAAGCTGAGTGAGGTCTGGCAGGGGCTGGGGTCCCTGGCTCCCACACAGGCAGTGAACTCACAGAAGCATGGAAAAGAAAGAGGGAAAGGGAAAATTGATGGGGCTGTGGGCTGACACACAGACCAGAACAGGCAGATGCTTCCCAGAAGGAACCTCCAAAGTAAATACGATTGTGCAAGTCAGTTCTGTGCCATGTTTCCAAAGAGACTTTTCTGTTTCTCTTTCATATATAGCAACTCTGAAGTGCATGTTTGGATGCCCCAGGGTTGAACAAAGAGAAGTTAAGATCATGCTGTCAGCTGCACTCCAGATCTGGGCATGCAGCACCCTGACCTCATTCTGTGGAGAAGGAAAGCCATGACACTCCAAAGGCAAGTTAGGGTTCGCTCTTGTGCCAGGATAACCTTTCTTAAAAAAACTTTTCTCTTTCTGCCCCATCCCTCAGCCTTTAACCAGCTAGCCAGTTTCCTTCCTTTCCCCTGTATGTTTACTTTAGGCCTTTTTTGGGGACAAGCAGCATCCTTGAGGAGAAGGACTTGGGGGTGCTGGTGGATGAGAAGCTCAGCATGAGCCAGCCATGTGTGCTGGCAGCCCAGAAAGCCAAGCATGTCCTGGGCTGCATCTAAAGGAGCACAGCCAGCAGGCCATATTCTCCCCCTCTGCTCCACTCTGGTAAGACCCCAGCTGGAGTGCTGCATCCACCTCTGGGGGACCAGCAGAAGAGGGATGAGGACCCGTTGGAGAAAGTTCAGAGGAGGACAACAAAGATACTCAGAGGGCTGGACACTTGTGCTGTGAAAACAGGTTGAGAGAGTTGGGACTGTTCAGCCTGGAGAAGAGAAGGCTCCAGAGAGAGCTTAGAGCACTTTCCAGCCCCTAAAGGGGCTACAAGAGAGATAGAGAGGGACTTTTTACAAATGTTTGTATGGATGGGACAAGGGGGAATGGCTTCAAACTGAAAGAGGGTAGATTTTGTTAGAAATTAGGAAGAAATTCTTTACTGTGAAGTTGGTGAGACGCTGGCACAAGCTGAACAGAGAAGTTGTGGATGCCCCATCCATGGAAGTGTTCAAGGTCAGGCTGGATGAGGCTTTGAGCAACCTGGTCTAGTGGAAGGTGTTCCCATGGCAGAGGGCTTGGAAGTAGATGGCCTTTAAGGTGCTTTCTAATCAAATGATCCTGTGATTCTATCATTTGAGGGATCAGAACCCCAGCTGACCTCCCTGGCAGCTGTGTCTGAGGCAGGCTCCTCACTGGTCCCAAGGCAGCGCATGGTGGCCAGATAGGAGCTACTCCTCCGTGCCTCACCCAGCACAACGGTGGCGGGGCAGCAGCACAGGAGCCCGTGAGGCTGCTCTGAATCACCCTTTGGAAGGGCTTTGCTTCCTTGCTCTCTGATCCAAGGCTGCGTTCTTGGCAGAGGCCTCTCCCCAGCAGTCAGTGGTAAACTCACTGCTTTGGTTGGTTGGTGTTTTTCCAGTGTTTGCTCTGACACACAATTAATGAAACGTAAGTACCTCCATTTATTGATCTCTAGAGAACCCCTTGGATTGCAAGTCCTGGCCTTTAGGGACATTTCTATTGTTTCAGCTGCCACCAAAGCCAAGGGAAGCTAAATCACACTCTCTTCAGTGCCATGGGAGGGAGCTCTGCCACTGTGCCCTGGCATTGCTTGCAGTTGCCTGAACACTGTCTTTAATGAGAGACAAGCCACACTGGCTCTGGCATTACAGGGTGACCACTACCCACAAGGTCTGGGCTCTGTCACCAACCCAAGCAAGGTCAAATCACTTTGAAATAGTTGACTGATCTTTCAGCATCAACAAGCAGCCTCGGAAGACTGCAAGGAAATTCTGAGAGAGAGAAATAGTTTGACATAATTCAGGTAAACAAAAAGAAAAAAAGCAATCTGCGAGCCTCATGCTACAGGCCTACTGCCAAATCTGCCATGTCTCTTTTCCAAGGGCTTCACCTGCCTGAGGAGCGAAGGCGACTCAATCCAGCCTTGTGTTTGGTCAGATCCTGATTTAGAGGTGTGCCTACATTTTTGAAGTGCCTGTATTGTAGTCATTCCCTGCTGGCAGGAATCATTTGGTACTGGGGTTGGACAGCCCAAGAAAGACCACGAGGGCTCCCAAGCAGTGTCCAAGGTCACAGGTACTTGGATTGATGGCTGCTCTCTTTATCAGGTTGGTTTATGAAGCAGAGGCTTTCCTCTGCCAATCCTTGCTGATGGAAAACACCTGCTTGGCACTAGCTGGATCTTTCTAGATCCCAGAAACGTCTGATTCAAGCCAAGCAAAACAAGGGGCAGTGGATTCTGGGGGAGGTTTTACCTGGAGCTGTGGAGGGCCTTCACTGCCAGCTGTCCTGCCTCTCTCAAGGTGCTCTGGCTGTGCAGCATGGAGGATGTGGGAGCTGTGCAACCACCTCAGGCAACCTGCAGGTCACAGAGCAGCATTGCCAGGGAAAACAAATATCCTTGTTTGCCTCAAAAGGCTGAGCTGTTACCTGCAGTGCACCAGAAACTGCTTGGACAGCTTTGGGAGCAGGCGGGCAGGAAAAACCTCACCTGTGGGACAGTCCTGTTCCCTGTGCCAGCCACCCCCACAGGACTGCGTGAGCCCTAGGCCATGGCAAGGGGAAGGGACCAGGGAAAGGGCATCACAGGTTTGGGTGTCACCAGCCTGTGCCACTCCAGATGTTAAGCCCATGAGAAGCTGACAGCAGCTTGTTCTGATTTCTCATTTCACTGTATGGCTGAAGATCCCTTCTCCAGAAGGGTGAAGCCCTTATTTTCAAGAGTCCATCTAATCAATATTGCAGTGATCTAATTACTAAGGTGAAGCCAGGGCAGTTGATTAGTACAAGCCACTTACAGCATGAACAGGTCAGAGGTTTGAGCCCAAGTTTGGTTTTGTCGACCTCTTTGACTTGCAAAGTTTTCAGGGAATTTGCAGGCCCACAACACAGGTCTAGGCTGACCAGCACAAGGTCTGTTTTTCCAGCCATATGCTGCTTTTACCCACAGTGTTGATGTAAGTAATTCTCACCTTCTTCCTCTCCCCTGTGGCAGGCACTGACTAGAGTTCAAATAATTTAAGATCTATCATTTTCAGAGTATTTTCAACCGCTTCCTTTCACAGTGCAGCCTCACAAACCCTTTTGTCTGGCTGCAGATCACAGCTTGAATGAACTTTGCCTTGCATTTGCACCCTGCTTCAATCCATCTCCAAAGGCAGCAGCAGTTCCAAAGAACTGCAGGTTGGATGGCCCAGGGCAGTGTTTAAGGACACACCAGTCAGGCCAGAGGGAGCAGCAGTGCCTGCTAGGCTCTGCTCACCTGCCTTGTGTCAAACATCAGCGCTTTGGTCAGAGCTCACAGACGTCTCGCTTTCATCTGCTGCTTTTCTTTATTCCACAGACACGGGATTATTTTAAAGTAGAAACTTCTTAAGAAGCTCTTAGACATTCATAGGACTCAGCCTGTTAGTGAGCAAGGTGCTTCATTTGAGCAGCCCTGCTGCAAGCAGTGGGCAGCTGCACGTGGTCAAGAGCCCAGTGAAACCCAAGGGCCAGAGGATTTCCTGATTATAGGGCATCCACTGGAGCAGAACAGCAACAAACACATCTAACAGCATATTTAGACACGTTAGATGAGAACAACTTGTTCAGCAGCACTCTGCTACTGCAAGTTACATTTATGCATGCAAAAATCTCACAAAATCTGGCACAGACCCACTGTGGTTTGATGCAAAATAGCCTAAAAACAACCGCAACAACAAAACCTCCAGCAGAGCTCGCTATTAAAAATCCCCTTAAAATAAAGCACAGAGAGAGAGAGAGAGAAACAGCAGTGATGATTTCCTCATTCACAATCAGCCAGAGAAGAGAACTGCTAGCATTTGGTTAGACATTTATCACACAGTAGCTGCAGTACCAGCCTGGCTTACTTCAGCACCAAGCACTTAACATGTGCCATGAGAACCCTTCCTCTGCACACAGAGCTCAGCTGGGCTCAGCCACAGACCCAAAAATAGGGGTGGAAAGTTGTTTGCCAAATGGCCACTTGCAAATACCACCAAAGCCAAAATTAGCATTTGAGGAAGCTTAGCTTCAGGCTGTTGTTTCCAAGCAGCAGCGTTAAATACTCAAGAAGCACAAATAAACCTTGATTTTTGGTGACATCTCTCACCAACAACTGTACCTGCTATCAGTGGACAAAGCTGGAAGAAAAACTATGAGCTGCAAAACAAGTTCAGCAAAGGATCATACAGGTAACTGTAACCAGAAAAATCACTGGGAGCCATTGGCCTGGTCCTGGGAAGTTTGAGGTAGTTTGCCATTAAATTTCAGCAAAAAATAGGCCATCCTCTTCTCTCGTTTAAGGCACTCTGAGAGATACTAGAATAAACTCCATAAATTATCACCTTCATGATATTCTTCTTTCCTTTTTCTGGCTCCCTGCAAGGGCAGGACAACCCATACCAATCCCATTCCCAGGTCTTTAATATAAGCACCACAAGCAAACAGACAGCATTGCTTACTATTTTTATAAAAAAATCCTATCATGGCCGAAAAACAAACTACACTAAATCTCTACAAGACAATAAATAAATCAGATGAGCAAATGCGGAGCTGCAGCCAAGGAACCAGTCCTTGCTGCTGGGATTGTGGGATTCTCAAATTCACGTTATGGAAGGGGAAAGCACCGAGGGCACTTACAGGGACTGCAGTCCTTCACTGCAGCACAGTTACCACCTGTGCACCGCAGCTCCCGAGGGACGAATACAGAAGGAGAGGTGCTGTCCCCGGCTGTGCCGCTCCTCGCGGCGGCAGCACCGGAGAAGAGGCACTGCCACCTCCCGTTTAGCGGCTGCAACAGGCAAGCAGCGGCTGGCGGAACCCCGCAGCACCGCCCGGACCCCCCGAGCACAGCCAGAGCCGCTCGAGGGGAACACGAAGGGTTTGGTGGTGCCCTCCATGCCGGCAAGAACAGTCTGCTGGCAGTCCAGCTGCTCTCAGCCCTGTGTTTGTTTACAGGCACCGCGAGCTCCCACGCCCCAAGGATGAGCACCCAGCACGGACCCTGCCGCCACTCCGCAATGGAGCTACCAGCTCAACTGGAGTCAGGCAGCAGCAAATAATGGGACAAACCGCAGACACAAGCCAGGCTTTCATACATTTGTATGTTTATTATTTCAAAGTACACTATATACATAAGGTATAGCAATACCTTCAAAAACTTTGTACAGAAACAGGTATCTACAAAATTAAATCAACAGACATTCTGTGTATAGGATAGGACTTACACACATAGATTGGAAGAATCAACAGTTTCAGTTAGAACACGAAAATGGGAAGGAAACACCCATCCATCTTGGAAAAGCTCTAAATACCACCCAGCTCCCTCTGCAACACAGCCACCTGTCCCTGGACAGGTGAGACAGGGTACACCTGATTCCTCGTGCCACCTACTGCTGGTATTCACCGTCACAGTGAGTGGCACAGGAAGGGTGAAGGCCCCTTGGGACAGGCCTTGCCCTCTGAACCCCTCCCTAGTTTCAGGTCCCTGCAGCATGTGGACACTCAGCTTTACACTTGATGCACTGGAAGCCAGACATACCATTTTTAAATTTTTCTTTTTTAAGTTGTGAACCCAAACATTGCAATGAAAATTACTTTGAGATACTACAAGTGTTGCCAGCAACAAGTGAAAATAATGAGAAAATCTTCAAGGAAGAAATCAATCTCCAGTTTTCTGAACACTATAATTAAAAATATTGCACAAGTCTATGTGGCAGCAAGCCAGTGATTTCTATAGCATAAAATGGTATTCTTCAGGTCAGAGGGTCTGGCTTCAGACAATGACAGTGCTGGATTTTACAGAGGGTAGAAAAGCATAGGCAGCTTTCTTGTAGGGTCTCTAACATCTGTTTGTGCGATGTTTGAATTAAAAGAGCACCCTGAGTATTTAAGAAACAGATGTTTAAGCTTGTAAGACACAACCAGCCACAAGCTTGGAATTTTCAAAAGCAGCCTGTGGCAATTACATGTCTAATGACACTGAATTTCAGTGACAGGCATGTAGCTAAATGCTCCAGGCTGCCTTCATGATTATTTTATTAATTTACCAGTTTATCTCTAAAATTCAGTTTATCTGAGGACAGTTTTCAGTTTCAGGTTCATAATACAATTTCCAAAACAAGGATAAGTGGGATGAGATTGCTACACAAGCCTCGCACCCACCCCGTACCAGCTGGTGCTCACCTGTGTGAGCCAGCCCACAGAAACACCTTTCCACAGAAACTGTTCTCAGTAGTGCACCAACAGCATCACACCTCTGACAAGCTACCCCATGGAACCAGGGCCAGCAACATTTTATGGCTGATACCTCACTGCCTCTCAAAAAGGAGGAACATCCTTATGCCAAGTTGCTGCCTGACTCCACCAGGTACTCATCACACCCTGGCCTGAGTGGAGTCACTTGCCAATGTGCAAGCCAGAATGACTTTTCCATCTCTAACAGGTATGTTTAAAATAACACCTCTGGATGACAGCTTTGGTCCATGAAAACACCATGCACAATAAAGAACATGGTATTTTGGCTGCTTTGTGTGTCTCCATAACCAAGAAAAAAAAGTATGAAGTTATTAGTGCTACAAAGAGCAAGCAGCATTTCCAGCAGGGCAGGAGGACAGCTAACTAGGTTTCTCAACTTAAAAGGAGAAACGACCATGCCAAAAAGAAATAAGAATTTCCACAAAGCCATTGCACTGATTCCATCTGCACCACACCCCTCCTTCATTCACCTGGAGAACATACATTAAAAGATTACAATATTAACATGGTATCTAAAATACTGGAGTCATTCAGCTGAATGCCTGAAAACATCCAGAGATCTGGTACATTAAAGCATGAAAACACAAACATACAAGAGCTAAGCTATGTTTTAGCATGCAAATTGTTCTAAAGTACTTTCTCTCAGCAGAAGATCCAAGCTCAGGCATGAACAGCTGTCTGTTTGCTTCCTGGAAGCTGTGACACATCTGTTTCAGCAGAGCCAGGTATTTTCCTCTTCACGTCACTTAAACAGCAGTAAAGCAGAGGTAGTCCCATGACTGGACTGGCCCAAATCTCCTAACATTTCAGATAACCACTTCTCTCAGGAATTAGAAAAATAGATGTATAAAAACCCACCCAGATTAAAGGCTTGCAGTTTCTATATAATGTTTACTCAGGTTTTAAACAATTTGTTCCCATTCTCCCTTTCTAAGGAATACTTAATCCTTTGACACTGCAGGGACCTGCCATCCCAGACTCTTGAAGCTCTCTGGACCACAAACCAGATCTTGATCCCACAAGGACTTTCAGAGATGCCTATCTTTAAACTAACAAGGAAGTCCCACTGTCTTGAACCAAACTATTCAAACCAAATTAGGCTCTTTTGCTCAGTTTGTTTTATTACAAAGCTCAAGGAACTCAGTGACATCTGAAAATGGAGTTCACATCCCTAAGTCACCCCCAGATGTCTGACAAATTCTCCTCTGTGCTGCCAAATTCAGGTCCCTCGTTTTGTGTATGATGCAAACAGTGCCTGCAGTAAGACAGATTCTCCTTCCACACACCCCTTTTTGACTAAAGTAGCTAAAGCACTGCTACTGTAAATGTACGCTGACTCTTTTTTCATGGCGATAGGAAGTTCAAGTATTTAATAAAAACCTGAAGTATGTATTTACACTGTGATCTGATCAATTGATTTTGGTCAAAAGGTGACAGATACAGACACTATGCATTTACTGCGGGAATACAGATATTTCAGATCCTGTATATTACTTATCCTGGAATTAAAATGTGAACATGATGTTGTGACTAACCCAAATCTTGTCACCTTGATACTCTTCCTCCATCACCCTCTGAGCCACTGAAGGACTAAATAACAGTTCTCAGTTTGTGCCATTTTGACCAACTAATTCTTCACAACAGTAAAATCAAGGAGTTGCACAGATTTCTGCGCCACTTCCACAGTCCAACAATAGATTAAAATCCCATTAAGATCTATTTCTTATTTCTTACCATTATTATCACTAGTTGGTCCAGCCACAGCCAATGAGAAAATTTTGTTAGCTTCCATTTGTCTTTCAAAATAGATGCGATCACCATATCTACATGTACATACAATGGGCAGCTAAAACTCCTACTTCATAAATGCTGTTAGTTATGCAGAAACACAGAGAACTTTATTAACCAATTATCTGATGTAAGACTTCTTTAGATCCACACATCTAAGGATCAAGGGTTTACAAGATTTGCTGAACTGACACTGATTTCAATTACATGAACTCAAGAACTGAATCAGAACACTTTCTAATCCCTTAGTTTTACTGTTGTTTCACTCCTCTGGAATAAAGAAATTGACCAGTTGAATGTTAATCTAAAGCAGAAAATATGCAGTATCATGGCTATCACTTAAAACTCAAAATTTTGTGACAAACCATTATTCCATGCATATGTCAAAATCAACCCAAAGATCAGAAATAATATGCAAGAAAGGAAACAAATGTCTGAAAGCCCTTAAAGCTCAGTAACACTGGATATGTTCAATAGCAACTAAGACATAATTGGCTTTATTTTTTTTCAAGCTCCATCATTAAGAGACTGATTAATTACACAGTGCAGAAATTAAAATCTCACGGCAACTCACTCCAAACAGTCTGCACTGCAAAGCATCTGCATTTCAAATAGAAGTTTCAGATAAATGTAGTGTGCAGTGAATTTCAGCAGTGCCTCAGGCTGGTACTGGGTAGACAGAACCACACGGATGCCAAACCCTGTTGATCTCTCACACGAGTGAGCCTGTGTGGTCAAAGGCTTCTTTTGCAAAAACCCAGATGCTTGTGCTGGCAGGCAGAATGTAAAACACAGTGGTCTGTAGCACCTGCCTTTTCTGCATCTTCACGTTGGTTAGTCCCCAGAAGTTTTAGTTATGTCTGCTTTATTCTCTGTTCCAGTTCATGCTTGTGTTTAATAAGCCGTTCTATTTCTGTTCCCAAAGTTTGCAGGTTTTCCTTTGTGGGGGGTGAAAAATGATACAGTAAGTTATACAGGGAAAATGAGTCCATCAGCACAAAATGCACTAATAAATCAAAATTACTGTTTGTGTCAGCAGGTTGATACTTTCAAGTATCCAGAACAAATGCAAATGATTAGAGTCAGAAAAAAACAAGCTCGTTTCAATAAAAGACTCAAAGCTCTCAGCAAGCCCTTTTTTGCAGTTACCCATATTCTACAGGATGTCTAGAAAGTATAGCATTGAAGGGGGGTGATGATTACAGGAAGAGATCTCCAACTTGTGCAGAACCCTAGAGCCCAGCTGGCAGCCTGCACACCATCTTGAGCCTGCCACCTCTCCCTGGCAGCAGATGAGCCCCCCAGGAGCTCAAGAGGGCCAGGCAGGCAGAGCCCACACTGCTGGCTCCACATGCCCAGGGCACAGCACACAGAGACCCTGCCCTGCTGAAGGCACAGGCACTCCAGAACTTATTCCAAGCAGCAGCCCATTAGTGCAGCATAATCCGAGGGTCCTAAAATTGAGGTATATGGGATCATGTCACGTAATTCCCTGGTTAACCCCAGTGCTATTAGTGGCACCAAATCACAATGAGCTGACTTCTGGAAAGCCTTTAACGGCATGCAGTGAAGGGAGTATCTGAGAACCACAAGGATGTGCAGAGGAACTGGCACAGCTACTCACTTTCAGTGTGATATTCTTCAGTAATGTATCTTCTAACACAGCCTGAAGCTTCCTGTTTATCTCTAAGGAGAGTTCCAACGTGAGCCCACTGTCTGCAGGGTGAGATGTATACAGAGATGCCATAATCCCACCACGCCTACTCAAGTGTACTTTGTTGAAGTCAGAGGCCTCTGATGACAGTGTTCCAGCTTCTTCCCGCAAAATATAACTCTGAATAATTCTGAAGGATAAAAAAATAAAAAAACAACAACATAATATCATTACAAGACAGAAAGGAGTCAGACACTGAAGTAAAATTACTCATGTCAGGAATGTGAAGTTATTTTCAAGCAGTACTGTATCACCAAAAAAGCAGTTAAAATTTACTCCTGCAATTTCTAAGTCAAAGGAAAACCTGAGATACCAATAGTGATACAGGAAATGCTGGTAAACCAAGAGACTACAATGTGCAAGGTTTACTTATTTAAAAGTATTCTGAAAAGCTACTGGGACAAGAAACGTAATTTTAACAAGTCTCCTTTTCTTTGCTGAAGGACTCCAGACATGGAATCTTAAGCTTTCTACACATGAGACAAAAATTACAAAGTCCGCTCTCAAGAGTCTTCCCAAGCTGTGATCATGTTCTGTGAAATGGTACCAGCTGGGCATAAATGTATGGACTCATTAAGCAAGGGCTGTTCTTAACAGGCAACTGCACCTTCCAAAAGCAGCTTTATGCAAGCATTTTTTACCCTCCTAACTGAAGTTTCAGACATTATCCTGCAAGATGACATTTTCATTTAGTAGAATCTTGTCTCACACATTAACTACTGACCACCTTTGGCTCAGATACATCATTTGTTTGATATGTATACCAGAGTACCATCTGGAACAATGCAGGTTCTCCCTCCAAAACAAATACAATCAGCACCCATTTAAGCACATGAGGAGAATGGACTCTTCTGTTAGCCAGTGGCAGCAGTCCACCTCAAATCAGCCACCTGCTGACCACTTTCCTACCAAAAATCCACTTGTGCCAGTTTATTCCTCCTGACGAAATAGTAATAATTGCCAAAAACTTGGCAATTACTATAACTGCTGGGGAAAGATAAGGAAAAAAACCCCAAAACTAATTCTATCTTCGAAATCTACTGTCACTGCAATATTTTTACTGTTTTAAACATTTTCATTTAGACAATTACTTATTTTACATAAAATCCAGAATACTTGTCTAGTGCATCAGCTCAACACTGAAAACCTACATGAACAGAACACAGAACATACTTTGTTTTTTTCCTGATTTCCTCCACCAGCTGTTTAATGTGATCCTCCATAAACTCCATCTTCTCATTTTTTCGAGCATGTGCCTTCTGCAGCCTCAGTATTCTTTCAACCAAGACAGCCTTGTCCACCTCTGGGAAGCTGTCCACAGCCACAGCAGAGCCAGTGTTCTCAGGTGAACGATCCTCGTTGCTGCTGCGCGCGTTAAGGGACCCTGCCAACACATCCATTTTTGTAAAAATTCCTTTGGATTTTACATCAGGTGAAGTGCCCCCAGCAGTGCAGTGCATGCAGGAGTTTGGAATACTTTCCTCAGGATGCCAGTTTCCCTTTTTGTTAGTGGGGTTTTCTCTAAAGGATCCTTACAGTGTTTAAATGCGACACGCTGGGACAGCAGTGCAGTCCCCTCCCGTGGGTGCACTGCCTTTGGTGTAAGTGTGCTCCCTTCAGGAATGCTTATTCCCACTTAAACACCTTCATGTTCATTTACTTTGCACGAGACTGAGCTGATTTTAAATGTGTGTTTAGGAGTAAACTAAAATTACAATACTATGAAAACTGTACAGACTCACAAAAGCCCTACATATAAACACTCTGCAGCACTGATTATTTAGAGCTTGCAGTATTTTCTTTACTTTCTGCTGTTCTTTCCAAGCATTTGTCTCTCTCACACAGTGAGATTACAGGACATCTGGACAGAACTAATCCAACTTAAAACCCAAAGGATATCTGGACAGAACTAACCTAACTTAAAACCCAGAGATAGCGAGGAAGGAAACATGCAGTTTTCAGTGCTAAAGATCACTCCTTTAGCTCTAACTGGATAGAAAGTCATGAATATTACATAAACCCACTGATGCCTCTAATGATGCTAATTGATTTCTCATTTACGCAGTTGCAACAGTCAATAGGGCAATTAAACAATGCTGGAAGCCACTGCTCATTTTTATTTTGCTTCTGGCAGCATGTAAAAGGCTCCTCTGTAAACTGGAGTCCTCTTGAGCTTCCTCCAAACATAAAAGCAATGAAATAAAAAAGGCAGGTATTTTAAAAAATCAAAATATATAAATATCATAAACATTACACTTTAATCTCATAATAAGCACCTACAACTGCAATCAGCCAAGTGCATTTTGGTGCTTAGAGGCTATTTTGTCAGTTTTAATGGGCGGCTGCCCACACACTGCATATGCACAAAGCACATAAAGAGCAAGCACACTGTGGCAACCTTGTTAAGACTGAAGGGCTGTTTGGCAGCCCTGCTCTGTGCTCCATTACCTGATGAACTGGAACGGCTCCCCATGCTGCTGACTTCTTTGTCATAATTACCATTTTCCATCTGATCCAATTTCCTCCGTGCTAAAAGTATTAACAAAACAATGGTTACCAACAGCAGAGTAAGAACTAAAAATTACAGTGTTACCCAACATACAGAACCTCTAATCATCTCTGACCAGCACTAATTTAACATGACTTGACAACTGAAAGGTAATGGCAGCAACTAAAAACAAAACCCAAACCTCATCTCTCTCTGGCCCCAGCCATGAAGCACCTGGATGTAACACCCACCACGATCCCTCCACACTGCTGCCATTGCCAGTTGAAGGGATAATGTCACATATAGGATTAACTGGAAACAGTAAGACTTCAATTTGATTTTACTTTTGATTAGGTCTGCCATGTAAATTACTACTGAATGGCAACTCTGTTCCAGCATCTCATAACTGTATCACTACAGCCAGCACTGCAGTACTTGTGCCAGAAGCACCACTCAGTAAGCATCAAGAGGGAAAGCACACAGCTGTTCTTATGTGCACAAAAAGGGACACAGAACTCGTCTTGCACAGTGCCAATAGGATCTTTTCTTTTAAACACACTTCAAACACATTTGATTATCTTCAAATCTATTTGCATTCAGAGCATATGCATTGTGGGGTATCTGATGACTTCTATTTGTAGACAAAATTAGTCATCAGTGTCTCCCTATCAAGCTTTAAAAACTGAAGTGTTCTGTTTAATGTACTAAAAAAATAACTGTCACCACCAATTCCTGATACAGTCAGCAACTAAGAAACTTCTGGCAACTTTTGAATATACTCCTACACAGATCAGGATCCATATATACCTACAGTGACATTTCAGTAGTCAGATACATCATAATGAAGACTAAGCTCTTTTTAAATAAATATTTCATTTTATGTCTAAGCCCACTTCAAAAGTTACATTTTAGACTGAAAATTAACACAAAGGCCTGTAACTGCAGTTTCCACAAGGTCTAACTTGGTCACTCTCGTTGTCTTCAGGGACAGGGAGAGAGCTTGAAGGGTGACACTCAAGCAGTGAGCACACACAGACAGGACCTGAGTCTCTACCAGACACTGAGAGGGTTACAGATAGGGCTGACTCATAAGTGAAAATAATCTCCACCTAGCTGAAGTTGTTTTGTGAGGTCTTTCAGGTTTGCTGCGTGCTTGCGCTTCTGGGTAGCCAGGTCATCCTTCAGCTCATCTACGTGGGTCTTCAGTGCTGACAGCTCTTCCTGCTCCGAGGCCAGCTGAGCCTGCAGGGTCTCAACCTCTGACTTTCGCTGGTCCTCCTCCTTCTGTAACTTGACGGTCTGAAATTGTGATTTTATTTTCAGTCATACACAAAAAAATTCTAGTCTAACCACAGTGCATGCTCAACATCCCTAACTGCGTGTTTCACCCGGGAATCATTCACACTTCACATTTATTATTCAGGCTGAACACTAGCACTTCACATGAATAGTAAGATTCCTCATCTCCAAAATTTCTACATGATACAGTACAAAGTCACATTACCTTGCATGACACACAGAGTTCATTAGAAACTACATTTATTTCATGGTACAAACAGGACCTGAGGAACAGTGACAGTAATAAATCTCACAGGCAAATTAGAACCTTTTGTCTGTTTCAATTACAGCTGCATAGAGAACAACACTCTGCTCTTAAAAAACCAGAAAGCAACACAGTGACACCTCCTCATTCCAGTGCAGTGTGCCTCAGGATTTCTTTCTCCTTGGGAACATTAGGTATTCATATCCCACTGCTACTAATGGCAAACTCAAGGAAAAATTGCAGTCAGGTAAGTGAAGACACAAGGTGGTATTCATGTGCTACATCTTTACCTGCATCAGACATTAGAGCAAAAACAAGCTGCCCACTGTACTCACCAGATCATCTTTAGTCTGCTGAACACACTCCAGCTGATTCTGCAGCTCTCTTTCACTGTAAGAAAGCTTATCCAACTGGCTCTGTAAGGAATTGTTTTCAGACTGAAGCTGTGCATTCTTACTGGTTAATTTTTCAGTGAATATCAATAGCTCAGATTCTCTTTTCCGACTACCTTCAATGTCCTTCTGAAGATCAGCAACCAGAGAATTGAAACCATCTATTTCTTCCTTTAAAGCATTGATTTCTTGTTCATCTCTGTCAAAACAATTGTATCTCGTTAGGGACAACCTGAGCTTAAAGACATGAGGCTTTATTGAAATAAAGGCATTCAGGTCAAGTCCAAATAAGGTAGGGGAACAATTAATGACCCTGGGACATCTGTTAGTCCCTGGATCATTTTAAAAGTCAAGGGAGTTTTCACTTCATTTCACGACACGCTGCAGTGCTGAAGTGACAGCTCTCCACATCCCACAGAAGGACGCAGGCATTAGCTCCTCGAGGAAGGCCATCTCTCCATATTCAATTTCTCCACGTGACCTTCAGATCAGGGTACAAACAAAACCCTCAAAACCAGACCTGGTAGGTAAGAGGAAGGTTTGCAAACCCAACAAAGGTGGCCAATCTGTAAGAGGCCTTCTCTTTCAGAGACAGGGAAACACTCCAGTTTGGAGTTTCTCTGGGACGGCAGTATGGTGATTCCTGGAACATCCCTATCCAAGCTGTGCAGCTCTGAATCAAAGGGCCTGTCTTAGCCCACTATCCCTCCCCCCAAAAACAAGTCCCTCACCTCTACAAAACAAGTTTTTGTTTCTACTGAAAGAGTCCCATTAGGAGACTTTTGATCTATCACATCCAATCCATCTGAGTGAAAAATGCTGCACCTTCAGTTATCATCAACATTCTACAGAAAGTGCTTGAAATTAATTCCAAAATTTAATAGCTGTTAAAAATATTACAGACTAAAAACGTTCCTCTCATTTGCTCTTGCAATATTACTTCATTAATTCTTCACTTACAGGATTTTATACACCTTTTCTAAAACTTTACTTTCTAATATCAGCAGAAAAAACTTCACTTTTCTCACAGGGAGTGCATATATTCAAATTTAAAAATAAAATTAATATTACACAAAGCAAGAGCACACATCTCATTTAATTTCCTGACAGTGCAATTATGAGGAGGATCAATTCACTTAAAATCAACAATCCTGTACTGATTTGTTTCTCCAAGAGCTGAGACCCAGTCATTTGTGCTGCAAAGTATCTCACCTGTAGCTCTCATTTAAAAAACCTGTGCCAGAAGGCTATGCTTGCATTTTACATTTTCAAATACGTTGTTTCATTATGACAGAAGAAATCTCTGCCTAGCAGTCACGGTTAGACTAGATAAAATTAAAGGTTTAGACCATTCTAAAAGAGATGTCTAGCTTATCCTTAAAAATTTGCAAATGAAGGAGACCAGGGAACACTGGAGGTGATCAGTATCCAGTTCAGCCATGAAATTCTTCCCAGCATTCAACCTAAAATCACGTTCCTCCAGTGAACAAGGATAGCTGAACATTCACTTTATAATACAGCCTTTATACATTTCAGGGTGTCTGCCTTGAAATCGAAATAAAAGACAATATGAAATTAGATGTAGGGGTAATAAATGTTGTATGGGAAGGATATTGGAAAAAAAAAAATACCCAAATTGAATAGGAATGAGAGACATATTTAAGCATGTCTCAATTACTGAGAGGAAAAGATGAGTGGAAAAACACATTTGTAGTTTCCCACTTTGATCACAGTCACTTTAATTCATTTGGCAAGATTCCAAGTGAAAAATAACTGTTACTGATCCAAGTGTAGGCTCCAGCAGTCTCTAGCACACAGCAGTTTCCCTGGAAAGGGCTGATGACACCATGGCAATACAGGTGACCAGCACACAGCAAATGGAAAGTGGTTGATTTGCTAAACTCTGCGGAAGGCCTGTAATTACTGAAATGCTTTTCAATGATAAATAAGAACTGTTTAACAGCATGGGAGGGACAGACACATGGGTGGTTCTGCTTCTCTGACATCTATCTATCTATCTCCATTTATGCGACACCACTGGAACCAACGGAGTGGACAGCATTTGTATATCCCAGTCCATAAGTACCACACAGACAAGGCACCACGCTCAGACACTCCTGAATCATGCGTGAGCCCAGCCCTCCCTGAGATTATTTCCCTCACATTCCTAAACGAGCAAGCTTCAACACAGCAGAATGAATTCCAGTCCACTGGAAAGAAAAATGCCCCATACTGTCTGAGCACGGCATGCTGTCAAGTCAGTAAAATTCTTTTCATTAAATACTTCCATTCGTCCATCACAATTTTAAAGCAATTTATCTTTCCAGTTTAATTGCTTCCCCTCCATCTTTCAATAAAACAAGCACTGAGCAGACTCCTAGAAGACAATTTCCTGTACAGTATGCTGGAAATCAGGCACTTCTTATTCTAATGACGGACATTAAATTAGATTTATCAGTCTTGATCCCCTTGTTTTGTAAGGGGCCACCAAGGTTATCTTCAATATTAGTAACACTGATTTAAACCAGGACAGGCATTATTCAAATCACAATACCTTTAAAGCATCAATAACTTCAATAAAACAAACCCTTCCACATCTCAGATAATCTTTTAAATCATTACTCAAAAGTGCACAGCTGTACCTCTGATGTTGATCCTGCAGTTGATCTACAGTTTTGACTCTGTCCAGCAAATTCTGAATTTCACTTTTCTGTCTATTTATTATTTCTTTATACTTGGATAACTCATCTTCTGTTCTTAAGCGCTCATCCTCTAGACACTTTACCTAAATGGAAAAAAAAATAAAACCAGAAACTACTTAGTCTCACAAACTTTGGAGCTAAATTATTCTGATCATATGTCTATACTGTTATACAAAGCTCATGTGTTAATTTTTTGGTGGTTCCAAGTAACTTAGAACAATATCCCAAAGTATTTCAGATCAAACAGAGTCAAAAAAACAAACAAAAAAATTTAAATTCAACAAGTGTGATTAACATCAGTTTTGTCCAAAGACTCAAACTTATCAGCCTCATGGATCAAGATATCCACAGATAGGATGTTTCCTCAGTTATCAAGCTGACCCCTTACTGTGTGTTCCTCCCTTTTTCCACAGTCCTACTGAGCTGCTCTGGAGAGAGGGACTGGAATGCTATTCTATAGACTGTCCACAAGCTATGGATAGCATAACCTCCTACCAGGGGTCATGCTGGATGAACTCTACAAAACTCATTTCATCAGTAGGAGAAGCTTACGAGTATTTTATTTCTACTAAATGTAGAAGATTTTAAATAGTTGCAGGATCACAAATTTAGAATGTTTCTCAGCTTTTCAGCCAAATGAGGTACACACCATGAAGCAAAACAGTTGTGTTACGGATCAACTCATACTCCCTAAAAAAGGCTCTCCAGAGCCAACAATTAGGTATCCCTTCTAGTCTCATGCCAGCCGATCTCTAATCACCCTGTTTATTCCTGAAGAAGTACAATTAGGGATGGAATGTATTCTTGTTCCAAAAACCCAGCACTGCTTTCAGCTCCACTCCAATCCAACTCAGCACACGTTACCTTTGTTCTCAGTGTTCGAAGCTCATCCATGCCTTCCTTAAACGTTCTCTTCAAGTCTTCCAGTTCTTTTATTTTTGCATGATGCACCTTTTTAGAGAGTAAAAAGCTCATTGAGAAAATTAAATGTACAGTGGCACCTCACAGAAGTCTAGGCCAATACAGGCCACCACAACAGCTGAGAGGGCTTGAGGCAGAACAGGTGCCCCAAAGGGTTGGTTTCCTTTTTCCAAAAGCAAAGCAAAACCTCAAAGCTTCTTTATTGTCAGGAGAACCAAAATGAAAAGCGAGACTGCAAACTCTGGTTTTAGGTACACAAATCTATGGCACAACAGGCCCTAGGAAAGCTCTGAGCAAACTGGCACTTGGTCACCTCTGAAGATGGTGTGTGCACAGATGAGCTGTGAGCAGATACAACATCATTAGAGAATTTCACTTTGGGGCTAGCAAATCTCTACAAACAACAGAGGCTGGTTCTCGTCTCTCCTTGCCATGTATCTTGGCAAAATACTGGTCAGAGAAAGGCCTGCCTGTCACCTGAATTTCTGCTTTTAATTACAGCAACATTCATGTTTATAAATGAAAGAACAGTTATTTCACCTTCATTATATAGTATTTTCCCCCTAACTTTGTTTTTAAAAAGTGAATCCAAGGTAGTACCTGAAGACATCCTCCAAAAACAGCAATGCTGGAGGGGCAGATACCTGGGATTTGGTATTAGACCACAAAAAAAGACAAAACCCAAAGAATTTGGCATAACTGTAAGCAGCTTAAAATAAGATTCTCAAAATGAAAACCTCAAGGAATTCTTAACCACAAACTGGACTCCACACACCACATATTTACCTCCAGGTGATCAGACTTCTCCTGAATTTGTTTCTCTAGTTCTCCTTTAGTTAATCGGAATTTTGCATCCAATTCATTTGATTTAATCTCTTCTGACTCCTAAGGGGATTGAAGAAATACAAGTAGAGTTTTAGAGTTTCATGTTTCCCTTTCTATTCTCTGAGTGTACAGACAGCTCTTCACATCACTGAGTCTTTCCTGTAAGTACATCTCTGATAATCCTGACCATGCCAAGAAAGACCCCCACACTGCATGCCAAGCAAGAGAAACATTTTTCCTCTTATTTCACAACTTTCCAGTAAAGAAACCAGTCACTATTCATCTCAACTGTGGAGCTTGCACAGGATAATTCTTCCCTCCTACAGCTTAAGCCAGCTAGAAAAAAATGAAAAAGAAGACTCAGGCACCAAACAATAATTTGACCTCTAGAGAAAATGTGCCTACTTGATAGGATTTTATCATTTCTTGACAGTTTTTCCTTATCTGATCTCCTTCTTCTTTTGCTTCAGTTAATTTTGTCATTGCATCTTTGAGGCGTTCTTTGGTTTCCTACAAAAACAGTAATTAAAAGAATGAGTTAAACCTAGCAAAACCTGTTTGCTTAACTTCATCTGAGAAGCACATTTCTCACAATAAAACTTTCCTTTCAGTCTGAAAAGAAGTAACAAAACAAAAAGTCCAACATTATTTTTCCCCTTGCTCCCATTCGACTGTTACTTTATGCAATTCCATCTGACCCAACACTGAAGGCACAACAAAATCTCTTGCTTATGTGCCATGCACATTTTCAGACAGCAGATTTAACTCTATCACTTAAAATCTAAGATAAGTTATTTCAAACAATCCCCCCCAAAAAAACCAAACTTAACAACAAATTAAAATTTGATGACCAAATTTAAGAGAATTCCCCAACACATCCTCCCTTCACATCCTTTCAAGTTTTCCATGTCAGTATCAATATTTAAGAGCACTATTCTGACTTTTGCTGCAGGTATTCAAATTAAACAGAAAAACCACTTTAGAAACAGTACATAAAAAGTAAACACTGTAACGACTACATTACTCTGACTATATTTTCATGTAATGGTATCAGCACCACTTCACTCACCTTGTGTGAATCCATTTCTGTTTTCAATTTGTTCTGAGCCCATTTTACTTTGATAACATGAGAATTGATTTCTTCTTTCAATTTTTCTATTTCTCTGTTGAGTCGAGTGGCTTCACCATCCTGAGAAAATTTCATTTTGGTTGAAAAATTCTACTGTTTTATTATCAATTTTTTGTAGTACAAAAGAGGAAATACAGAGTGAAAACATAGAGAAACAATAAAAAAAAAGTCTGCAGTAATTTAATGCCATTGCAGCCCTTAAAAAAAATCTGAAGCTAGAAATTACTCCAAAATCTAGACATTTGCAACAAGCTGTCTTCTCAATTTTGTCAGGAAAAAAAATCCCTAATGTTTCACAAGCTAATATTCAGAGAAATATTAAAAGGAACTTCAAAAAGATTGCAATGAGAACTGAGCAACTTTTTCCCTTTCCCTTGGTGGAGAGGCACTTTCACAGCTGTGCAGCAAAAACTAAATGAGAATAGTTTCTCTTACCAAGTACAACAGCAAACAAGCGATAAGGTTGTTCTGACAGTGCTTTTAATCAAGTCATACAGCAATATTTGGAGTACCTTATTTTCATACAGCTGGTGCAATCTGCCTTTTTCCTGAGAAAGTTGTTTGATTTTATTTGTAAGCTTTTCTATTTCTTTGTTTGCATCTCTCAGTCTTCTCTCAAGGACCTCCTTTTCCTTTCGGAGGTCAAGTGACTCCTTCTCCCCTCGGACGTATTTCATCACCATCGTCTCCTTTTCATGGCGAGCTTCCTCACACTTCTTGTTTGCCTTGAAAAATATCAAAACACAATGAATCAAATCTTGTATTTCATACTTAACTGGGTATTTTTAGTATTGCAGTAAAGCAGCATAAGGCAGGACTCAAAAGCTCGAGTTTGGCAAAGACTAACATTATACCCTTCTTAAGCACTGAAATTACTCCTATTTCTAACAGTAAATACATATTTAAACAGCTGCATCTTCACAGCTGAGCATCTCAAATGAGTTATCAATACATTAGGAATTTCTTGTTTAGAAGGCGAGAAGTATAAAGTTTAGGAACAAAATAATTTTGCAAATACTCAGTACAGGTCCTCTGTCTTCCTTCATCCACATGCCAACTGCACAATCATTATGAAGTGGCTTACTTTTCAGATGGCTTCCTTTTACAGATTCCCCCCACCCCAGCACTAACAAGTTCTGCTTCAAATTTTAAAAAAAAAGTAAAATCTGACACTGAGCTTTAGAATACAAGCAACAGAGAAAATACTTGGCATAATCCGATATTAAGAAGGAAAAAAAATTCTCAGATTTCAATAATACATAAAGGCAAAATAAGAGCTTTGTGCTAGAGAAAAATATTAATTTTCTGACAGCTTGTCTGAAAAAAAGCTACTGCCAGCTTTTAGCTCCTTTTGAATCAAGTTCAGCTTATAGGTAAAGAAAATGAGATTTCTTTGAGGGCTGAATTCAATACACATAAAAATAAGTATTTTTTACAGGAGTTATCAGGTACTCTGAAGCGTTAACAGCTATTTGGAAATTCACTGCTGACAGTTATCAAAAATGCATATGCAACTGCACACTAGGAGTTCCAGTTCTGGAAAATTTTTTCTTACCTAGTGATCCAATATGTTTCTTACAAGAACCAAGTTTGTTCAATAATGTAGATGTTCCATAATTTAAGTTTTTCCACATTACCTGTTCCATTCGGAAGGCCATCTCTTTATGCAACTGCTGAATAGTATTTTTGGCTGCTGCATCTTGAGTTACAAGTCTGTCTTTGCTAGCTTTCACTTCTTTATTAAGCTCTTCTATTCTTGCTTCCAGCTAAAATACAACACCATGATATAATTATAGGGAAAACAACTCTTTGATCATGTTTTATACAGGCAGGCATATTTCACACAAAATTAGACGCTTCAACAGATATTTACCTGTATTTTACACTTGTCAAGCTGCAACCACCCATATCAACATCTAGCTTTGCATGACAGTAAAAGCATGAAAGATGTCAATTCTCATCTTCAGTGAGAGTGAAGATGCTTCAAATCAAGTAAAACACAAGGCACAGTAATTTACTACACAAAATAATAGATTGACAGCAAATGCTGAGCTGCTGCGGCAGAGCTGGCTGCTATCTGAGGTTGCTTCACCTTCCACCCTTTTGTTCCTATCCTTGTGCCATATATCCTGCACCATGCCAGCAAAGCAGCCGTGCATCCATACTGAATTGGACTGGGAATTAATTCATTGAAAATCACTCAGCAAATAAAGATGAGCTTAGTCATCATGCTGGAACATTTTTTAGCCACCTAGGGAACCAAGTCAGAGACCTGATCCAGCTGAAGAATAATCCAGTGTTAACTGGATCACGTCCCAGAGCGTGTTCCCTGCCAAGTCATGCAAGTCCAGCAGGAGCAGCGTGGTGGCTGCAAAGGCTGGGACACTGCCCAAACGTCCCAACTGTGCCTAATGACTCTCCTCTTGTCCCAAGGGAAAGCCAGCTCACCCACATTAGGGGGGTTTTGTTTCCTTTAGGGGAGAAGGGGCAGGATCTCAGGGTCAGTACTGTAAATTTTGCACAATCCCAAGCTGCTATGTAAGAGGCAAGAACCACCTAATTTGCTTCTCTTACCACACCATGACTTGACCACATTCTGATCAGCTTTGCAAACGCATCATTTGCCAGACTAAAAACTTCACGTGTACAAGCAGGCAGGTACGGTTTGTTTAGAGCTGTGAGTGCAGCCAAGCTTCCATTTACATAAAGGCTACAGTAAACCACTAATACAGAAATTCCAACAATAAAACACTCCCATCACAAATGAAAAAATGCAAGTGTTTCACTGCAATGTCTCTTACAGCTCCAGGTGCTAACAACAGCCATATAAAACTATTACAGTCCAAAAGAGTATTTTTTGAAATGACTTGCAAGCATGTAATATCACAAACTCCCTCACAAAGACTTTTTTTCAGAATGGAATAAAGCAATTGCTGCATGATAGAGCTTCATGAAATCATACAGTGCTATCATGGAAACACAGGCAAGAAAGAATGAGGGAGCTGTTCCTACTGGTTTATTCAGGCACAAGCAATTCCAATCTGTAGCCTAAAAATAACACTTTCCAATTCAATTTTCAATCACATCATGGATTTTCAAATATTCTCTGAAATCAACCATGAATATATGAATATATTACACGAATATATTCCTCTAGAACACTTCAAGCCTGACACCTCGCTTCGTGAACAGATTTCTGCGTGATGCAGACACCAACAAAGAAACCTGACAACCAGGATAGTCACCAGCACTTGGACAAGCAGGAATTAGTATTTTAAATGCTATCTCTTGCCAGATTTCCAAGATATAACCTGCAATCCATTAATAAAGCTGGCCAGCCAGCTGCAGAGACATCAGCAGACAGCTGATAACAGACAAGCAGTGACACCTGCTGTGAAACCTTTCCTTCCCACACTAAATCCAGCCTACACCACGCACACACCATGGTCCTCCTCGGCCTGATGCAGTTCCAACAAGTCCCTGAGGAAAGGCCTGTATTTAGCACCTGACACTACCACAGCAGAGACTTCCAGATACAGAACACTTAAGTGATGTGAATCCAGAAAGTCAGTTTCTCCAAAGACACTAAAGGCTTTTAGACAATTTCTTGGAATACAAGAGTAAGTTCACCCTCTTAAAAAGCTTAGGATAATAAGCGTTGGCATCTCCACCTTCTCTGTGCCACCAGGGGTGATGTCCTGCTCAACAGTGGCAACGGTGACATTATACACAGGTGAAATACTAACCAGCACTTCTGTTCTGTTATCTGTACCTGTTTAATAATGCTGAGGTGCTGCTTTTCTGTTTCTGTTCGTTTTTTCAATTCATCTTTTAAGTTGTCCTTTTCTGAACAAATTTCCAAAATCAGTTCCTGATGCTTTTTATTTTCTTTAATCAATCTGTAACGAAAAAAAAATTAAAAACAAGGTACATCAGTACTGGGTTTTTTCGGGTGGTTGTTTTCAATTTGGAGATACATGGTTTTTGCTCTTCGATCTGTAAGTTTTACTGGGAAGCCAGAAATCCTAAAAAAATCCATGAAAGTCTTACAAGAAAAGGAAAAAAAAAAAAAGAGTAATGTTGTGCATGTGGAACTTAACTCCAAAACGGCAAGCAGAACCTCCTTGTGAGGAAACTGCTTGTTTCCAGCATTTTAGGGTTGTTGTAGTCCATAATGACACGGGACATTTGGTAACCCTATGAAACTACAAAACCGCCTATGTTAATAATTTTAAGGTAATGTAAGACAGTAACTTCCAGTCAGATAGTTTCACCAGTCAAATATCTGAAAACACAGAGATTTTATTCATTTCATGTATTTCTCAGAGTACCATGGAAGTTCACAACCTGGTAAGAAACAGAATCCTGATTTTTTAAGTCCTAAGTAGGTAACAAGTTTCCATGCCCATGCTCCTTATAATGCTCAATTCTTTGCAGTATTTCCAGTTCAGCTCAGCTGTTTGACACACACCTAGTATGACATTCTAGCGTAAAACTCAGAAGTTACATTGTCAGAACTGCTGAATAAAGAGTCTCAAATGTATTTAAATGTTTGCAGATACTATTACATGGTGTGTATTACAGGCCACTAATTGCATGAATTTGTGGGAGGCATGCATTTACCTGAAAAGGATATTTAAATATCCCTTTATCCCCTCCTCTCTGTTGAAAGAAAAATCTCTGAACAAACTAGTCTCCTAAATTATAAGGAATTCAAAACCATCAGTTATAGAGAGCTTAGCACTGCGATCTGCTTTTTAATCTATTAATGAATATTCCAGGATTACAAATTCTTAATTCATGCCACAGCTGCTCACGTATATATTTAGATCTGATCACAAGAGACAACTGGGCTATTTCCAGAACGATGTTACAAGAAATTCTGCTGATCATAAAGGAAGGGACAAAACAAACACAACCCAGAATACCCTTTGGACCAAACACAGAATGTTCCAAAGCAGTTTCACACTCCTGAGGTGAGTCCCCAAGTGTCAAATGGGTGCAGCTGGACAAAAAAAAGAGATGTGTTTTTATATAAAGCCTTCCGTACATATACATAACACACACACATATACAAACACTTGTCTCCAAGGAAGTAATTGCTCCATGGCTGAAAATGCTGCCCTGCCTCTGAGTTTACCATGAACAAGGAAAACTCGTTACCTCATGATCTCCTGGAATTACCCCTCTCTACACACCCACCGCTTCAGATTCCCACTCCTCCTCCGTAACTTCTGAATGTCTAACTGTGCTTTCTGACTTTCCTCCCATGGATGGTTTCTGTCAGAGGTTAACTGGTGAAGTGCAAGAAAATACTTTCCCTACTGGGACTCTCTCCCTCTATCTGGTTTCCCTTCCTTTGATGTCCTCCTATATCATGGTATTGGAGAGCCTTATATGAAAAGTAGGACACTCATTTCCAGCTCTGCAGAAAGGAATAAATATTAAGTTAGAGGCTACATTTCTTTAGCAAAAAAAACATTCCTAAAGAGGCAACAAAGTATTAAACATCAATTAAGGAATCATGAAATCAAACAATGAATTGGCTTTTGATGAATAGAAATACTCATGTTGAATACTGCCTGGCAGAACTATTAAGCCCAGTTCATTATAGCAACACTTATAAGTCATGCATTTCAGAAGTCCTCCTATAAAATGTGGAAAGAGTAGTTTATGTATATATGACACTTCCAACTCAAACAATACTCTCAGCTGGTTAACAACTTGGCTGGATGATGACAGGAGATTGAATACTACTTGAAAAAGAAAAGCAATTTTAAACATGAATAAAATGCCCATTGTGGGAGTTAGTATTTTCAAAGATTCATTTCTCCACAGACACATAGGGACTGAATGAATCCTGGACTATTTTTAAATCACCATTACTGCTGCAGTATTTAAGTAATTCTAGACATTGGCAGGCTACTCAGTGACACAGTTGGCTTCTCAGTTCCTGCCAAATCCTGCAAGAATTCAGACATCTAAGCACACATTTTTATTTACAAGTACATACCACAAGTAAAAATGATTCCTTGCTTAAAAAACCATTTTAAAAAGCTCTTTAACTATGCTCATACCAACTCGAGACAACTTGCTTCATACCAAAATGTGGTATGCAAGTGCACACAACATGCAGCCAAAACTGTTCAGCACACACCTCCAACTGTGATGCACATACTCAAATACTCACTTTGTTATAGTTTGTTCTTGCTGCAGGTATTTATCTTGTACGCATTTTTCAAACACAGCCAAGGCATGTTCACCCTTCTGCACACCATTGGGGAGCTTTGGTGCCTTTGAAAAATCCGTGGATAAGAGTTCAGACTCTATTTCCTTTAGCAAATCCTCCTGTGAGGAAGCCTGGTGTATTGTGGAAATAAGCTTCTTTGTGCAGTCTGTATCGTAAGGGCTTTCTGAATAGATTTTATCACTCGATTTTTTCACAAAGTCAGACTCCTCCCTTAGATCCTGTAATATTTCCATTAATGACTGTTCTGTCTGGTTAGTTTTTGGATCGTGTCGTTCAAGTTCTTCACTAGGTGAATGTTCTGGTTCTGTGGAGCCTTCTGCCTTTCTTTCACAGTAGGCACTGGCAGAGGAGTCTGCCCCTCCACACTGCTGCTGTCCTTCCGGGGCCCCACTGCTGCCTATGCCAACAGCTGCTGCATCCTCATCCGAGGGCAACAAACTCGGTTCCCTTTCCAAGACACCAGCATCACCTCCAGTGCAACTGATGCTTGGGCAGTCCTCCATTCCAGGTGTTTCATCAGACTTCGCATTATCTGAGGACTTGAAAGAGGCATCATCTGACAGATTGACTGGCTCCAGTGTGCTCTGCATTTCTGGTAAATACTCCTGCACAATCTTCCTTCAGAAATCTAAATGGAGAATTCATATTAGACAAGGTGTTATATTCAAAATCAAAAGAGATTGAGATAGGGGAAATAAAGGCTACCAGAAAGCAAAATTCAAAGTGCAAAAATATTTAGATACATGTTATACAGAGTCGGTTGATCTTTCAGCCCAACTTTAAGTAAATGCTCCAAGTTTTTCTAAAAAAAGGTGAGGAACCAGGGATAGCCAAAAGGAAGCAGAGAGATAGTAAATACCAATAAAAAAGTAGAACATTATAGAATTAATAATTCTACCATTTAAATCCACAAAAATTCCAAGTAATCACTTCTAAAAAATACTTCATGACAATAAATAGCCAAAAAAATTAAGCATCCAGAGTCTTCCAGCTTTCACTTTCCTACACACGATTTGAAAGAAAAAGTATGTCTTGGCTCACTCATTTTTACAACACAGGGTGACTCTCTGGTCCAGTCAGAATATCCAATTTCCTTACTGGCATGTCCTCACTGAGCATCCATACAGCAAAATGCATCTGTACCCAGCAACCTAAGGAAAGGGGCTGGGGGAGGATGGGGGTGAGATTCTCTTTTCCCATCTGCTTTCAAGCAACCAAGATCCCCTGTGGAAGAGCACAGATGGTCCGTGGCAGATCTGCTCTTTCAAACAGATCTGCTCTTTCTTTCCTCTTGCAGAGGAAGGACTCGAAAAGCTCTGTAGAAGCTCTCGAGAAGCACTACAAGGACATCTTACTGAAAACCAGATAGCCAGAATACTAACGGAAGAGCCTGGGTATAATGCTGTATCTTCTTTTTCAGGAATCCAGATGGTCCTGTGTCTGAGAAGACTACTGGCATTTTTAGCAAGCACAGGAAGCCTTTATCTCCATTAGGAGAAATTCATTACAGCAGTCCTAACTTTTATATGCAACTCTTGTCCCTCTACATGGGACAATTTAGCCTGTTTATAATCAAGGCAAACCTTTCATTTATAAATTCAACTCTGCTATTCCAAGAGTTATCTCAAAGGAAATGCTTACTTGTCACCTCAAACTTGTTTGCACCCTTGTTTTCAGACTTGTTCAGCTCTCCGTTACACAGCCACCCCATCTGAGCCACTCAGGTCCTTACTTGCTCCATGCTCCTCCCTTTGCCTCAGCTGAAAGGAATCCCCTTTGTGCTGTTTGGCTTCTCTCCACTCCCCCAGAGTGCTGCTTCATTAACCAACACTTCCTACTGAGGCTCACGTTGTTAAAACAGAAGGATTTATGAAGCCCATTAGGTCTGTCACCAATTGCTACCACTGTCACCTTTCACTGTTAGGCACAAAAAGCAGCTTCAGCCCAGCTCTTTCTACCAGGAAATACCATCCCACAAAACACCTACCACAAATACCTGAAACCAACAGCTGGGCTACAACTGGCACCTAATCAACAAGAGGGAAGCACATGGAAAACTGAGCATTCAGCTGAGAGTATGGAAGGGAACATATCACAACTGGACAAGAGTCACAAACCAGCAAATGAGAATCACACATTTTTTAAGTCACAAGCAAACAACTTTTCCTTTTTTGGTTTCAAAGCAAAAAAATCCTCAACGCTACAGCCTCTAACCCAGTAGAAATCAGTAGGAACCAAAACACAAGTGGTAAGGGAGAGGTACAAATGAGAACAGAGATGGGGAATGAGAGAGTCTATACAATGTGACAAGGACTCTCCATTTTACAAACAGATCTCCTCTGGTATTAATAAAATCCCTGATTCTCCTTAGCATCAAAAGATTTATGTTTAGCTCAACACTGGAACCAGCAAATCCATCCACTTGGTTTGTGCAGTCCAAACGAATGCTCTTTTGGAACTGATCTACACTTTGGTAACTTCTGCTAGTAATGGAAGTTCACAATGTACCGTTGCTCTCAAAAAAACCAAACCCAACTGACAATCTCAATGTGCAAGCAAAAATGAACACAACTGTAAGAAAAAGTATTCAGTTTGATAGTAGCAGAACACATTAGCTCCTACTTAATTAAAAAGCTGTTAAAAACCAATACTTTCAGACTAGTGCACTTTAAACAATCAATAACCGTAAGATAATTTGCAAATGATTCAGTTAAGATGGAAGAAAAATGCACCTTCTCGTATCTGTTCCCTCTTGTCAAAAGGAGTTTATAATCCACACAATCAGCTGTAAAAGATACAGCATTAGCATAAAGCTGAGGAACTGGTTTTTTCTGTAGTATTTACACCAGCCTAAGTTCTTGATGATGCTTTCTCTGGAATGGTCAGAGGGTTTTTTTACCTCATTTTAAGCCTTTTTACAAGTACCTTCTGAAGTGTTATAAAACCTCCCAAAATGTGCAGTTGTTTGATGTACTCCTGCCTCAAACCTGCTCGTGACTGCCCAGCTGCTGTGGCTCACCATCACCACAAGAAAGCGAGTGGTAAAATCAGACACGTGAACTTCTGTGTTGGTTGTTATACATAAAATTTCCAGTCCAGTCAGCAAACTGGAGGGTATTTATGTCAATATGGAAGCAATAAGTGAAAAATATAGCCCTGTTAAGAGAGTACCTTAGGAAGGTCACTAAGTTTTCTTTTTACTGTGTTACTTCCTTCTGTAAATAATACTGTGTGTATTACAAAGACTAACAACTCAGTCACAGAAAGAAAAAAAAGCCACTGACTCTATAACCATAATAACTTTGTTATTATTAATCACAAAGTGTAGGTTTTGTATCAAACACGTGGGGAATTTGAGTAATGACTATACAAATCAGTTAAAGCATGAAAAGTAAATTATGATGATTCAGTGTTCCCTGCAGTCATACTTTAATTTTCAGTGGTACCTAGAATATAATTTACCACATTAAGTCCACAGTCTTTATGATTCCAATACACCGGATTTTAGCCTTTTCTGCCTAAATCTATGTGCACCTGTTCATGACATACATAGATTTTTTCCCCCTACTGTCACTGAATATTAGCTTTTACATTCTAATTACTAACTCTTACACAAAAATTAAATAATTTTTCACAGGATCGCAATTTATTTTCACACCAGAAATGTCCAGACAAAGAAATCATGTGGAGCAGCTGTCAATGCAAATTCATACGGATATTCAAACGTGTCATGAATATCCAAAGTTTGTTGTGCCTACCTCAGGCAACTGAATATAACAGACACTTTCTATAGAATGCCAGACAGAAAACTGCAGTGATGTCACTAAAGAAAAGGCTCATAGTTTGTAAGAAAAACATTTTGTGTGATAAAAGAATCAACACTGCCAGTCCAGCAGTAGCCACGCCTTTCCAGGTTTAATATCCATCTTGTATTACCCTACTCACCCTTACAAACGACTCTTCCAAAATCAGGGAAGTACTAAGGTTATGTATACCGTATTAAGAAAGCAAAGTAGTTTAGTGTCTCTTATGATGTCTTCAGAAGGCATCAAAAACAATCAAAAAAGGCAAATCTTGACTGAAGCAAGTGAACTGGCTTATGCAATGATATGCTTAAACATCAAACAAGCACACTGTGCTGAGTGACAGCAAAGTGCTGCGCTCTTGCACTGTTCGTTTTGCAAAGCTTCTGCCTTCAACCACCTGCTCTGCTCCTTAGGCCTGATGATCATCCTGACAATAGGGCAAAAGCGTGTTGTTCCTGGTGCCATCAGTGTGATGTTTGTCTCACCCCGGTGTAAGTCCCTTCTGCTGCCTGTGCCACAGGAACTTCTCAAAGCAGCACTCTGAGAGCGGCCCAGCCCAAGCCTGCTTGCCCACATACCGTGAATGACTGCCATCCTTCTAGGGCGGCGTGTGAAAAGCTCTGTCACTGCCTTGTGACACTTTCTGCAGCTGTGACAGGACTCTTTGCTGTGACTGGACTCTTTGCTGTGACTGGACTCAAGTAACTGGTCTGACCAGTCGACCTACTCCTCTGTTCTACTGCTCAAAATTAGTCTGACACTCTAGCACACCTCTCCCATGCTCCTGCTCCTGTCTCACAGCAGAGGAGGCAGCTGGCTGTGTTTTCCCCCAGTGCAGTGATACAAAGCCATGCAAGTGGAAATACATCAATTCAGACCCTGGTGATGAGAGCAGAAGGAATGAGGAACAAGAGCACAGCTCAGCCACTTTTGCAAAACATCTCCCTATACATCAGAATAAGTAGTACCCTTCAAAACCAAAACTGCCTTTCTTTTTAAGACACTGTTTTTCCTCATCACATATGTGTTCTTCAAAGATGCAAAGAGCATACATACTTCTCATCGTTATTCACAAAACTAAGTTTAAATCTGCATCAGCACATATGATCTGCAAGTTCCAATGTAGCATCTAAAATGATTAAGTAGTTTAACAGCCAGCACAGGACACATAACATTAAAGGCTGGTACTGGCAAGGGTTATGACCATATATTTATCACACTACTTAAAGTGAGATGTGCTTATCTGCTAAACTGCTGATAGCACAACTGACTGGAATCAGAGGCAGGGAGCAGAGAGCCTGCCCATGTTCACACACTGTGTGAACAGCACATTAGCTTTTGAATACAAACGTCTCCCAGGTATGTCAAGGAATGCAAAGACTCAGGAAACAGCAATTTTTTCATTCACTTTCTGTTACACAACAGAAACATCTTCTATTAACTGGTAACCAAATGATAAAAGAACAAATACGACAGTGATTCATTTAAGCTCTTCAAGGAAGTATCTGACACAACGTAAGTATTGATTATCTTGAATACACACTCCTGCAACATGCCAACAAAAGGAAGAAAAATATATTTCCTGTAGCTACCTTCAGCAGCAGTCCAGAGAAGCTTATGCTGTAACAGCAAATTCTCACTTCAGAATCTATCCACTGGCACAGAGAAAAGCAGTCTCTGTAACACTCAGTCCTCCTCTTTCCTCTGCTGAAAGCACGTACACGCCTAACTTATTAAGGAAGCTGTTGGCACGCTCATCCCTTGGCTGTTCATTCACCGTGCTGGTTGAAAATCCTTCCCCCCACGGCAGTACTGCTAATTCTAATTAGGAACATCACCTTTCCCAGCTCTAGCCTGCTATCCAGTGAGTACAGGCACGTGACGAAGTTCTGGTATGTTTTAATTCAATATTATGCCATTTCAAACTGCCTGTCTTTTCAATCTTCCTATTGAATGTAAATGTGATTCTTTTAAATCCCTGACTACGAAGGCCTTTCCTAAGCAGATGCACTAACAATGCTAGCATTTAATTTCATAAAACAGATAGAATTCGACCCAAACTCTACACTTATGTTGTAAATACTCAAGAAGGAGGAAATTATTTTGTTTCAGCCAATTTCAAAATACACGTGAGATGACAACTAAAGAAACATATTAAATGATAACTACAGGAAACTTTAGCTGAGGTGTGGCTGTGTAGAAGACTTCACTAGCAAGGGAAAAAAAGAAAGTGTGACTAGTCACCTAGTAACTATCACAATGGGGCTCTTTACAACAAACAGATTAAAGAATGACAGAAGTGTGTGCCTCGGGTAGTTCTGTAAGCAAACTTAAGGTCAAGGTCCTGAGAAACAAAAATCACTGCTCCAAGAGGAAAAAAAAAGTTTACACCTCTACGCCTACAAATACTGCAGAGAGAGGGGCAAAACAGGGCAGCAGGGAGTAACACTTCACAGGTGTGTGCATACACAAAACCTCGTTCAATCCAGGCTTGAAATGAAAGTGAAGAGCATTGAGATAAGTGACTCTGAGGCACAAAACCTTCTGAAAGGGGAATAATGAGAACTTAATACAGCAAATGCAGTTTACTGGACACCAGACACATTCAACTACACATTACATAATGTAGTGGCCAGTAGCAGTCAATTATTTTAGCTCCTTTCAACAAGAAAGGGTTTTGCATCATCTTTGGGCAGATGTTTTCCATTCCTGTCTGTGCTCCTAAGAGAGGCCTTGTAGCACAGCCACTGATGAAGAGGAATCATCTACTCTCCAAAAAAGTACACGTGCAATCCATAAAATTGTGAAAAAGCAGTTCTCACATCAGCTCAGACCATATATGCTCTTCACCTCTGGATATGTAAAAAGCATCCAGACAGGCTTTATAGGATATGAAACAAGCTCATTTTTAAACAGAAGTACAAGGTAGCTTTCCTCTTTCCACTTCATATCGGTCTTAGCAGAGTACTCAAATTTCCTTTAGTAACAGACTAAAAAGTCTCAAAACTACTCAAACCTTCCATACACATGGGATGCACTTCAGAGAGCAGATGGTGGACAAGGAAAGGAGTGATGAAGTGCTCCATCAGTCACAGGCAGATGACTTCAACACTCAGCAGTGCCCTAAGTACCACGACATGGCCTGTCAAGGAGCTCAGTGACAGAAAAACGTGATGACACCAACACAAGCAGCCCAAGTTCCCAGAAGTCCCTACTGCTCTTATATGGATGTCACCTCAGGACTGACTTGCTTTGTCACTGCAGGGTGTGCTGTAAACTTGCTAAGGAATCATTGCATACCTCTAAACAAAGTCCACATATTTACAGGAAAAACCGATCTAGAAAATAAGGCCCTTGAAACTGCTTCAGAGCAATTATCTTAACGCTGTAATCTGTACTCCGTACTTCCTGGTTCTTTGTCAAGAACTGGATGATAACTCACAAAATTGTTGCTGTTACTCTTTATTTTGCTTTCCAAGATGGCACATTCTGAAGATAAGTTCCACTGGAAATTCATCATAAAAATCCAAGCAAACATCCTTAAGCAGTAGTCTCTTCAAACACTCTGTAACACTCACTATCCTTCCATATTGGTTCTGAACTCTGCAATTCAGGTTTTGTGTCCAGTGTCAGCAACCAGGAGAAGGGATGCTTGTCCTTTGGAGAATTTCTTATGAAGACACCTAGCAAAGGGGTTTATTCTTAACATCCTCAGACTCTCCAGTGAGAGCAAATAATTACTTCTTGTCCCTAGTACCACACCAAAAGACTGGGCAGCAACACATAGCTCAAATACCCCAGGCACTGTCAGTGTTCTCTGTAACACATTCCAACTGATTTTACAAACATTTCTGCTCTTCTGCATCCTTCTCTCCAATTCAACCAAAAATGCCTGTTTATGGGTTTACAGAGATTTTTGTTTGCTAGCTGATCCCAATATTGTGGGAGCAAGAAAGGTAAAAATAGCTCCATTTTGATATTGAAGGTGCTGGATGCAGACATTTATGAATCACTCCACTTTTGGCAAAACTGAATTTTGGAAAGCAGACATACATATATGAAAGTTGTGGGGTTTCTCTCTGCATAGCCCAGTACTAGATGAGCAGAAAATTCTACACCCCGGCTAAACCAGGTAGAAATTGAATGCTTTCACAATGACTGCCCTGTTTGTTCATCTGCAATACTTCAGAAACCAAAGAAGAGCACTGAAGCACCTGAAACTGTAGCTGGTCTAAAGAGATACCAGAACTGTTCACTTTTATTACTCTGGCTTTCTAACAACTCTCCAATCAAGAGGTCTGTTCATTGATATGTGTTATATCTGAAAAAAGAAACACTTTTAACTTAGCTGTGCTATCTTTCAAAGACTAATCCAATAATAAAATAATAAAGGTTAAAAAGCCAACATACACACACCAAAAGGCTACTAAAAAACTCCAAACTACCAGCTAAATCTAGAACTGGGAGGTCTGGAAGACAGATTTTTTTTTTTACAATGAAAAGCATTATCCCCATAAAATTATAACTGCAAAGAAATATTGACTTTTTTCCCTGTATCACCCAATAGCAAATTAAAATGTAGTTGTGTGAATTTGCAAGACGAAGTTATGCGCATTTTACAGCTATTTGAAGATTCACATTTACACCTCAAGTCACACTGTAAATCACTCTTCCATTACTCCAGCCCTCCAACGACCAGTTGAAGCTCTCAGCAGCCTGCCCAGACACACCTACTGACCAGACTGAGCTACAAATGAAACTTCCACCACATCTGACAGTGTTGTGTGCCCTGATCTGTAAAAGCACTGAGCACAGGTACTTCCCCATCACAGCAAATACACAACTCAAAGGTGAGCTGAGGCTTCAGCTCTTTCCGCTGGAATGGAATCCAACATTTACTTCACATGCAAGCAAGGACTGACTTTTAGTTCAGTAATACTGTGTAGTGTTTCAAAACACACCTTTTTTCTGACATGATTTTCAGAAATTCTTATAAAGAAAGATCAGCAATGCCCTAAATCTATCCTGAGACAGCAGTTTTACATTTAACCCTTGGAAGGTGTTATTCAACAATAATTATGATTTCAAAAAGGAGGCTAACGTACATGCCAACTCAGAATCAATATATACCCTACCATTTAAACTACTCTGTCTCCTATTCATTCACATTAAAGAATATATAATATTAAATTCCAATCCATAGATTGACTTTTACACATGGTTCATGTCACTCAAGCAGAATCCCATCTTGGAAGCACCTCTCTTCATGTAAGCAGCTACTGAAGCTCATGATGCAAAGATAAATATATAACTTAAACAAAACCACATTTATAATTTATAGTGCAATAATGGGCTGGTTCTTTTCCCAATCACTGCAGTATGGACTAAAGGCTCTGCTAAAGAGATTTTTTATACTGCCTTACATTTCCACTCATGCATCTATGAAATGAAGTGACATATGACTGAAGTGTCAACAGTCAAAAGACTTTCATGATAAAGCTCTGATGCTCATCAGAAGACCCCACTAAAAGCAAAAGCTGCACCTGAGCACCATTTGAACAGTTCAGTTACAGACTCACTTCCCTCTCGCAGGTTCCTGAGCAACAAAAAGAGAGAGTACAAGTGCTTTAGCCAGTTCAATTGCAAATTTAAGAGTTAATGTGAGAGGCAGCATAATCCAGTGTAACACCGGAGATGGACTTTGTATTTCAAAGGCTTAATTAGGATTTATTGGTTGAAGAACACTGAAGAGAATAATGATTTGTACAGTTTTCTTGACAAGTTACACACAAATGGAGCAACCAGTGATTCAATGTAAAAAAGCTTAAAAAATGCCCCAGCATTTATTAGAAAGAACAAAACTTGCCTTAACAGTTTGTTCCACAAAGGTCTGTTTGTCTTCTTTAGCTATCAAGCTATAAAATATTCTATTAGAAACACAGTCTTAGATGAATCACAACAGAAAAATTAAGTACTTTCTATTATCTTTAAACACATTATCCTAAGCCAGAGATATTAAAGTAACCATTAACGTTAAGCCAGACAACTGTTAGAATCAGTTGCCACTTTAATTCAGGTCTAATTTCCAACCTATTAAACTCAGGTAAGAGATGAAGGTGTTAGACAGTTTACATGCTACCATGAGCATAACGACAACCCAACAAGACTGCTAAAGAATAATTTGGGGATATGAAAACATTGCTAGCTTCTTATACTTGTGTCTTTCACTGCAAAACCCAAGATGCCTCTCTTCAAGAACTTTTCACATCTTTATTACACAATAATCATTACTTAAGCAAACTAAAATGCTTTTCCAAGTCACTGCCAACCTGTCATTGCATCAGAACTCTTGCTAACCATTTTACATGACAATAAAACTGAAAACAAAATTGAAGAGAAATTTTACAGTTTGTTTTAGCTCACTGTAATCCTAATAATCCTTTTACCTAAACTAATCTGGACAGACTAACCACACCTTTCTACTTCACTTGCTGAGTGAAGTTTTTGGTTTCTTTTTCCTAAGGCTACTTTTTCCTTAGCTACTGTCTACTAGTCAACACAGTGATCAGCAAAACACACTTTCCTATTGTTTCCAATTAATACCCAGCTTACCTGTATTTTGCATGGTATCTTTCACAAGTACTCTGTCACAAAAGGCTTTCTCAGACTAAGCATTACGTCGCCAGGTAACGCTGTAAAACAGGGAAGCTCAAATACTAGAGATAACTGTGCCTTCAACCGAGGTTTGTTTAAAAAAAAAAAAGGACCCTGCTAAAGAAGTTCTGTTTTACATAAGATACAAAATGCAGCTCTACTGTATAGCAGCTGTGTAGAGAGACAAATCAAAGGTTTGAACTAAATTGAGAGGGGCTGGGATAAAAAGGTCCAAAAAAACAGGTATTTTACATAATCTAGTGTAAGATGAATTTCAAAGTCCTTCTGGCTCCAGGTTTATATATTTGATTACAATTCCACATCAAACATTAATCAGAGCAAGTCACCCAAGTTATGAAATACACTAAAAGGAGATGAACTGGACTGAAAAGCATCACACTGCCTAAGAAAAAGACAGAATTCTTAAGCTGAAGAAGAGATGATGCTGATCACCACTGCTTGTATTCCATATACAACAGAGGGTGGCCATGAGGTGTCACACACTCCCAGTCTTCCTGTATTTACAGATAGCACATACAGGAAACAAAAGAAACACACCGGAGTCCCATCTGCACTAGGTCTCCCAATATTAATTCACTTTTGCCCAAGATCAGACAGAAGTGGAAGAGCTGAATACTGGGACATGGAATCCTCCAGCCCAGGCAGAACTTGACACAGCTCCTGACTCAACTCACACAAAGACCTGCTTTGATGCACGTGCTCAGAGGGAAGGGAGTGGAACAGTGACTATCTGCAGTGGGTCCTTGCAGGATTTCCTTGCTTTTACCAGTTTAACACTTCAACTCAATTATTCTTCCCAGGTTTTTAATCTGACTTCATTAAACACCAATGGCAGTGCCAAGGTGCAAAGCTCAGCATTTCTATCAATTCTTTGAACATGAGACAAGTACTTTAGAAGACAAAGTTTACTCAAACTTTATCTTTGCTTTCCTTTGCTTACATCACAAGTCAGACAGTTGAACAGAAATGTACAATTCCTTCAAAGCAGCACCAGGTTTTCTATCAGACTCATGCACACGGTTAATATTATGTTCACATTAAATCCATGTTTGGAGTCAACAGTACAACTCCAAAAGAAGGTTCATCAGTTAAGGTTCAACAAGTGAGGCTGGATTTGCTCCCATCATAACACAAGTCATGGGGTACACCTTGAGAGTGTTATTTTTTGTCATAGGAGCCCCAAGGTTGGAAGCTCATGTATCAAGGGAAAACAACACCTTAGCAACAGCATCCTTTTACTGTGAACATCACATGAGGCTTGGATACTTACACACAGACTTGCATTCTTCTGTGTGTCTTCAGCACAGAACAACACTTACTCTTCCAAGCCAAGAAAAGGAGTCTCTCCTTCAGCAACCAATGCAATGCCAGCAATAGCACTGCTGTCACCTTTCAGGTTTTAGCACCCTGCCTTTAGCTCTGCTTCCAACAAGGCCAGCAGCAGCTCTGTCCGTCCTCACTAGAGCCCTGTTTGCATTCCCCTTCTGACACTGATAACATCACCTGTGCAAAGAAGAATGCCTTAAGGGAGGAGAAGAAATCACATTTATGACTGAGTATACATTCTAGGACAGATCTTCTACACCTGTAACAGAGCCATAACTCCTGTTCACACTACAGAAGCTGGAGAGCTGGCAGACCTTCTTACAAACCAGTAGTGTCATGGCATTGGTAAGACACGGATCTTGGCATATCTGGCACTGGAGATTGCAGCATGTTTGCTTTCAATGGCTCTTTTCAAACGTTTCCAGAGCATGCAAAAGGCTGCAAAATTCCAGCCATGGAATTACTGTCTGTATGGTCACTACATACTGAAAAACACCATTTGGGGCAATAGGAGAGTTCTACTGTTTTCAAACCTGACTGTCCTAGAGTTTCTTCAGTATCCCTGAAAACCAACAAGTGAACACTTCAATCCTTTAAGGATGTGAACAAGTCAACTGTGAGCTCTACAGAAGACTGACTTCTGTTAATAATCTAAAAGGTAATATTACAGACAATATTACAATATCTGTATTCCATGTACTTCTTGAAATTAGGGACATGGTTTTCTCCTCTACTCTGACACTGATTTGTTTCTGATAAGATTTTCTTTTATCCTCAGTTTCAGGCAGCAGGATCTTGGACTATGACTTGAAGGTAAATATTATCCATAAGGCTATGCAATATTGTTTTTTGGCAATTGCAAAGTAAGTTCAGAATAAGTCAGCCCGGAACTAAGTACAGGATATTGATTCCTGAAGCCCACATCTACTAATTTAACATGCCTAGTTATTAAATCCAGAAAAACACGGTCTTTCTATTTTTCATAGCTCTTTAAAAAGCCAACTTCAGGAAATTCAATATTAGCTTCAGGTAGTGTTAAGCAACAGAGCTGCTAATTAGGACCAAATTAGCCGCTCTCTGTATTTGGTTCTTCAGTCCTTTCCTCAACACTTTGAAACAGTGAACCTCACAATGCCAATAAACATCTGTCAACAACCTCAAACTGAGTCTTACAAAATGACAGAAAAATACTGTTTTAAAACCAGACAAGAACAGATGACTGAAGACTTTCAGAAAAAGAAGAGCTCAAAGGCAATACAAAACTAGTTCCTTTTTTTATATATAAAACAAATGATGTTTCAAATGCCATCTAACAGCCTCCTGAAACATCTTCACACATTCTCGTATCTCCAGAGCTTAACCATCTCCTCCCTAAAGTCAACGGCAACATAAGCATTCACAGCAGCCAGTGATTACATTTCCTTGCCCACAGAGAAACATAGCTGTGGTTCACAGTTTCAACAATTTCCTTATACAACAAAACATATGGGGACAGTGGCCATACCTGCGTTTTTAGTGTATTCTGCTAGCAACATTTTAACTTCTGAAAAGCAGTTCTACAAGAAGATAAAGCAAACCAGCACCAAAGCCAGAATGCCATACTTCTCATCTTACACACAGATTTCAATTCCCTAAGAAGTCCTCTTTTGGTCTGCACAGTCTCGCTGGAAGTATACACGTATCAGACTCACCTGTGCAGACTATTTTCCGGGACAAGAGCCAAAATCTGCAAGCCTACATCATAATCATCTCGCTGAAGTCCTTCTTTCAAACCTAGAAGGGCAAGCAGCTTTTACAAATACCATCTGCGAAAACAAGGACACGTACCCTACCGCAACACCGCAGCCGGCTCTAAAAAACAACCTTCCTAACAGTTCCTGGGCTTTGTTATCTAATTATTTACCCATACAGCAAAACTAACACGCAGCCAATGAAACAGGACAAGCTCATTAATACCACGGAGAAGAAAGCTGTACAGAAACAAAGAGACTACGAGCCAGCACAGGAGCCTGCGCTACCCGTTCGGAGCTCCTGACGGGGAAGGTGTTGCTAGGGCAGGACCTCACCCCCCGGTCCTCCTGTCACCTCGCTCCAACCTCCTGCGCCTCGCCCACGGCCCTGGCGCGACCTCTGCCAGCCCAGTGCCCCCACCTGCACAGGCACAGCCCCTCGCCACCCGGGGGAATTCTGCCTCCCTCCCGTCCTTCCCCCGCCCCCGCGGCCGCGTCCCCCAGGGTTTATCGCCCGCCGACAGCGAAGCGGATCGGCGGCCCCTCCCGAGCCCGGACGGCAGCGCCCGTCCCGTCCCGTCCTGTCCCGTCCCGCCGAGCCCCAGCGCCCTCGGCCGCCCCGCGCCGCCCCCTCGGGAAGCCCGGCAGCGCCCGCGGAGCGCCAGCTCCGAGCGCCCACCCGCCCTATCCGCCCTTCCTGCGGCGCGGGCCCTCACCCGGTCGCTACTCGGGCGGCAGGAGCGGCGGCAGCGCGGCCATGGCG
>VWPU01001800.1:0-177234 GCA_013398955.1 Callaeas wilsoni | reverse complement strand
CTCCCCGCCGGCCCCTCAGTAACTTGGCCGCCTTTTATCGGGCGGGCGGCGAGGCGGGGAGTTTATTGGAGCCGGAGCCGCGGCGCGGCCGGGGCGGGCAGCGAGCGCGGCGGAGGGCGGGGGGCCCGGCGCGGCCCGGGACGATGCTGCGGCTGGTGTCGCTGAAGTTGGGGCGGCTGTACCGCTACGTGAAGCTGGCGGTGCTGGGCAGCCTGGCGGCGGCGCTGGTGCTGAACACGCACTCGCTGCTGGCCTCGCTGCAGCGCAACGAGCTGTCGGAGCGGCGCTTCCTGCAGCTCAATAAGTGCCCGGCCTGCTGGGGCACCAGCTGGTGCCGCAAGTTCCTCAACGGGCAGCTGCGGCTGGAGAGCTGGGGCCGCCTGCGCCTGCTGGACTTCTTCAACGTGAAGAACGTGTACTTCGCGCGGTACGGGGAGCCCCGCGAGGGCTCCCGCCGCGTCGTGCTGAAGCGCCTGGGCTCGGCGCAGGAGCTCGCCGACATCGACACCAAGATCTGCCGCCGCGCCACCGGCAGGGGCCGCTGCGACCTGCTGCAGGCGCTGCCCGCCACCGAGTTCGCCAGCCTGAACGGCGACGTGCGGCTGCTCACCCCCGGCGCCGTGGAGGGCTGGTCCGACCTGGTGCACTGCCCTTCGCAGCGCCTGCTCGACCGCCTGGTGCGCCGCTACGCCGAGACCAAGGACTCGGGCAGCTTCCTGCTGCGCAACCTGAAGGACTCGGAGCGCATGCAGCTCCTCATCACCCTCGCCTTCAACCCCGAGCCGCTGGTGCTGCAGGTAAGCGCGGCCGGCAGTGCCCGGGTGGGTGCCCGCCCGCTCCCGGCGCTGCCCGTCCCGGCGGGACCCTGGCCGGAATGGCCCTTCTGCCTCTCGCCGTGTCTGCGGGCGGGGGCCGAGGGCTCCCGGGCAGCGGGCCCCAAACCCCGGCGGATCGCGGGGCCGCCGCTGGCTCTGTGCCCTGACTGACTCCTGCAGAGGTACCGGCGGAGCGGGCTGAGCAGAGGGTCTCCGATCCCTGCCTCCGGGCAGGAGGCATTTCTTCAGCTCGCTCAGCCTGATCAGCTCTCCTTCTTCCTTCCTCTCTCAAAGACTGCGTGTGTTTTCCCGATTTGCTGTGCTCCTCAGGGTTTTAACTCCATCCCCATCCCGCTGTGCCGTCGGGTACCGAGCGGCAGCCGCGGTCCCTGAGGAGCGCGGCGGGTCAGTGCTGGAGGCTGGTGCTTTCTGCTCATTTGTGCCTTTCGCACAGTTCGGTGTCAGCGTGTTCCACAGTTCATACATTCCCAGGCAGCTGTGGGTGCCCGTGATTCATTTCGTAGGGTCTAGTTTAAGAGGGAGTGCGTAGAGACTGTGCTGCGATGCTGTTGTGTTTTCCTTGTCAGAACCTGACTCATGTGCTATGCCATGTTCTTAATGTGAACTAAATATAGTTACTGCTGGTGAAAATTAGAGATAGGTATTTGTAGCCTGAAAATAGACCGATAAATAAATGAACAGTGTTCTCTTTTCAGCAGTTACATGTTTCGTAGTCTTTAATTAGGCGGACGGGTTATGTGCACACACCTGAAATTTGTGCTTTAATATGTTACGCAAATTTTTAGGTGAAAAATGCGTAGGAAACTTCTGTGGCACCACTGAGTTGTTTCTATTCCATATCTATTTAGATGGGGAGCTTTGCATTTTGGCTTTTGGCATTATCAAGGGAACTCCCAAGTGTGCTTTTAGTATGTAGGTTTGGAATCAGAACTGTTTTGTCTAACGACTGAGCTGTCCTTGCCTTTATCCAGTATATGATTAAAATAATACTTGCAAATATGTTTTGAAAACATCACCTCATGATTACTCTTAACATCTGCTGTTTCTCTGGTGAGAGGCCAAGAAATGCTCAAAAAGCAGTGCTGCGGGTTTTACCCTCCAGAAAGTTCGCCTACTAATTTCTAGAAAATCAGTTTATGAACTTAATTACAAATATGTTTTTGGGTAGTATGCCTTCTGCCTTTCAGTCTCTCCATGTACAGCTCTTCAGTTTTTGTTTTCAAAGTGTGTTTCCAGTTTGCTTCTCAGCAGATACGAGGGTACAGTAGGTCTCTTCCATTTTGCTGTGAAGTTGCTCCTGAGCACAATGAGAAAGGAAGCTCCACTTAAGTAAGAAAATCAAAACTGCTTTGCTCTACTGAGTATATTTGGAAATTCTTTGAGAAGTGATTTGTTTTGCCTGTGTTTCATACAGCCTCCATGGTTTTGAGCAGTGGTTCCAACATACTGAGTGTGGACCTCGATGGCCAGAGAACAGCTGTGTTTCTTCATAATTCACGGGGGCAACGTATTCTTTACAGACAAAGGGGATGGCACACTTGCAGCATTACTGTAATGAGCTGGATCATAAGCAGTGGGCAGTGGGTTGATTAGGAGCTTTGATTCCTCTCAGCTTCTTGATGAACTGTAGATGAGTCCTGAGATTGTCAAGCAAATCCGTTGAAGAGAAGAAAATCTTGGGTGGACTTAAGCACTCTGCTCAACTTTTATCATAACAAGGGTGCAGCTGAGAGCAGAGCGGGTAAAACTGGTGGGCAGTGAGGAAGCCTTTAGCAGTTCAGAGCGTGGTAAAGCAAGTCTGTCACCTTTTAACAGATCAAAAGTATTTCGTAGAGTCTCGTACATTTTTATGTTTAGGTGTATCTTGGACAATATTTCTGGGGAGCTTCAGGCCAGCTTTGTGTGCTTAAACACTCCTAGTGGTTTCTCCAGAAGAGTGTTAATTAACTTTGGTAGTGTGTGCCTGAGGTTTGAAGACCTTCCCTCAGTTAGGAATGAAATATGTAAAATACATGACTCTATATGAACTCTTCCCATTCCATAGTACTCCAGGCTCAGTCTCCAGCTGAGAAACATGAATGGAATGGGTAATTCTGTGTTCTCCAGCTCTTGCAACAGCAACACTGTGAGAGGTGGTTACTTTCTAGAATTGGTAACTGGCTACTGAGAAGGTTGTTTGTGTTTGTACATAATGTTAGTAAGACATTTTATGGTATAGTTTCTGCAGTATTCATGAAGGCAGGTAGTGGTATGGGCATGAAACTTGTAGGCTTGTTTTAAAAATCAGCTGTTTCTAAGAAAAACGTGCATGATGTTGTATGAAGAATCAGATTTTAATTAAAAATCAATCAAACAATAAATTGATGCATTTAACTCATGCTGTCTGTCACCAGAGGGCACAAGGAAAAATATTGCTTGTTTTTGCCTCGAGCCTTTCATGGAACATTACAGTGAGTGAACACTGTTATTCATAACAGTTTTGGTTTAGAAGTGGAGAAATGTCTAAACTCTTGGTGTACAGTGCATTCAGGTTCTCTGTTGCTTAACCGTTTATAGCCAACTGTAAATAGGCAATTTAGTAAGAATTCAAAGCTTGATCTTTCATTTATAATAGAAAATTCACTGTATTCGTCTACAAGGGCCAGCAAGTTGTGGATTATGAGGCTTTTCATCAGAGTCTGGGGTTTTTAGCTTGAAGTCTGTGCGGAGTATGGATTATTCCTGAGGTGGTGTTGCTCGTGAACTGCATCATCACAACTGATTTATAGCTTCTGCTGTGGGAATTTTTCAGATGGGGCTTTAACTCATAGCGTGGTATTACTGTTCAGGGATTTGTATCAAAAGTATAACACTGCACAGTTTAGTATAGAATACATGTTGTAATCCTAATTCAGTATTGATATTTTTTATAACTTTCTCGTTAACCTTCTTTGTTAGCACTTATTTATTGTGTAGGTGTACTCAGGGAAGAACTCAGCCCCTTTTGCCATTTTACTTTGTTAAGCAAATGGAATGACAGCTGCAGTATTATTCAAGTATAGTTTACATATTTTTTTGGGTATTAAAATACTAATTTTTCTTCTGTAGAATCTTGCTAAACTACTCACTAATGAAATCCTCTCACAGTTTTCATCTGAATTTACATTTGAATGAAAGAACTTATGCTAAAAATTTAATTTCTGGTAGGTTTGGGGTTTTTTCACTTTTCCTCCTAGCAGTTGTTCTCTCCAAAAAAAGATGAATACTTTTAGTAAAATAAGGTCAGATTTGTAATCAAAATGCTACGTCTAAACCAGCATTTCATATAGGCATGAACAGCTTATTTGGACAAAAGCAACGACAAAACTTGCTGCTGTTTCAAATCATTCAATGATAAACAGAGTGTTTTAAATGGGAATCACCTGGAAGATAGGATCTATGCATGGCATCCTATTTCTGACTGAATATAATGATGATGTGCATCAAACACTTGCAAAGATAGGTTGGCTGAAGTTGCCTTAGGAAGAAATAGAAGAATTTTAAAAATAACTTGAGTTACAGACTGAGTGCAGTGTGACTGTTCACTCTTTGCAGAATTCATGGAACCGCTGTGGATGTAAGCAGATTTATCCTTTTCCTGTGACTTTCTATAAACCACCCATGTCTAGTATGTCTTGTAAAATAGGTGTAGTGGAGAAGGTTTTTGAAATATTTTCAACAGTGATATCTGCTTAAATAGTGGATGTTAACCAACTTTATCAAGTACCTTGATTAATTTTTATCTTCACTTGCAAGTTGGAACACAAACTTACCATTAATAGAACCGAAACGTGTGATACCTCGTATTTTCACAGAGCTCCTGCACTGATCTCTGTCAGCCTCCAGATTTCCTCTTTGGAGGCACTGTGGCAGTCTCCTAACAGTTTTGGATAACAGTTCCTGAGCTGCTGCTGTCGTGCCACTGGAGCCGCCGTGCTGTGAGCCATGCTGTGCAACCACGCAGTGTCTGACACATTTTGCCAGTGGCAAAGTTTTAAGTTTTGTGCTTAAACATGAAAAAACAACAGTGCCCCAAATCCAGGGTAAAGCAGAGAATTCCTTCTTCTTGGAGTTAGGCAAAGTACAATTTGACTCAAGACTGCTGAAATAAGAAATGGTTTCTACATAAGAAAGCTGTTTTTCAATAAAGTGGTTGTATTTCTCCTAAGATCTTATGCTTACCTGAAAAGACAGTTTTTGTCTGTCCTGGCAAAACCGAAATAGAGGATTTACAAATTGTTTTGGCAAAAGTGCGTCTAGAGCTGGTCTTGCAACCCTCAGTCTTGCCTCGGTGTTGGTTTACAGTATTGCCAGGTGCCATATGAAAATGTCAGTGCGTTTGCTTTGTTTTCAGGGTGCTGTGATTTAAGCCCAGCTGGGAGCTCAGCCCCACGCAGCTCCCTTCCTCACACTGGGACGGGGGAGAGAATGGCGAGAGTAGAAGTGAGAAAACTTGTGGGTTGAGACCAAGACAGTTTAGGAAGGAAAGCAAAGCCAAACAAGGGATTCATTCGGCAGTTCCCGTGGGCAGGCAGGTGCTCAGCCATGGCCAGGACAGCAGGGCTCCATCACGTGGAATGGTGGCTTGGGCAGACAAATGCTGTCACTCTGGATGTGTCCCCCCTCCTTTCTTCTCCTTCCCCCAGCTTCCTATGCTGATCATGATGCCATATGGAGCGGAATATCCCTTGGATCAGCCGGGGTCAGCTGTCCAGGCCGTGTCCGCTCCCTTTTTCTCGTGCCCGCCCGTTCCCCGCGCTGGTGAGGTGTGGAGCAGAAAAGGCCTTGGCTCAGCAGTGACCAAAACATCCCTGAATTATCAATGCCATTTCCAGCACAAATCCACACACAGACCCATACCAGCTACTATGGAAAAATTAGGCCAGCACACAAAGCAAGCTTGAAATTTGCACACGTACTTTGCTATTAAAAGAAAATACTTGCACATAATGAAGATTTTTTCGAACCATAGAAGGTATCTGTCAATTAAATCCAGAGTGCGTGAATGCAACGTTTTCTCGAGCTGTAGCTTTTAACAACCTGTTTAAATGAACATTCTTCAAACAATGATGGTGAACATTTGTGTCTTGTATGTAAATTACAAGTCTCAAGGACTTTTCTTTCTTTGACTCTTAAGAGAAATGCCAATCTCTATGTGCCAAATAGCAGTATTTCTGCATTTTTAATAGACTATGTAAATCATTGCCCCTCCCTCAGATATGGTTTTAGCTTTCTAAATGCTTAAGCTTAATGACTTTATTTTTCTCACAACCTCTGTTTGTTCTTATTCCTTGTGGGGAAAAAGCAAAACAAAACAAACCCAACAGCTGTATCTCTATTCCTAGTATAATTACTCTGCATGAACAGTCTGTTGCCACATAATCTAAAATTCTTCTGGTTTCCCTACAAGTTGTCATTGGGCTTTCTGTTTGGTTTTGTTATGGGAAGAGCAATAGTTGACATCTGGTAAACATATATTAAAACTTTAACTGATCAATTTGAAACAATTTCTTGCGAGAATTCACTCAAAGTAGCAATTTAGCCAAATGTTCCACAGAATCTTTTTGCTGATCCATACATGAAAAGTAAATGGGCAAATTCCTCTTTTCTATTTTTTCATACACACTCTTGTAATCATAAGTTATTTTCTGTAGTTCTCTTCTAAATACATTAGTAGAATGTAGAATGGCAATTCAGTTTTAATACTTGGTACAGTTTAAACTTTCTTCATTACTCAGTTTGGTGTTTCTGATCTGTAACTCCCATGCCATAAACCAAGTAGTGGATTTATTTAAGGTGGTTATCTGCACTTCCTGACATGTCCTTGAGTGGACTTGGGTTATTTAAGTCCTGGCTCATACAGATACTAGGATTTTAATAGACTGAATTTCCATTACGAACCTTTTTAAAAGGAACAAAAAATTGTTCTTTGTTGAATTAAAACAGGGTGGCCTCATGTTACAAGAATGTTCCACTGATGTGGTTGTATTGAAAGCTGAAGAATAATTTTTTGCAGTGACATATGACTGTACATATTAGACCAGAACTGGCTTGTACTTGTCATGTTAACTGTCATATTTAATTATGTTCCTTAAGTTATCAAAACTATTTTCATCCTTCTTTTGTAGTGAAAATTCCCTAGAGTGAAAACATGTAGGGTGAATTATAAGGGATATTTTAAAATAGTCTAGAAGTTCTTGAAGTTATTGTGGGCTATATATTATGATGAATGGCTGGCTGAATTGAAAGGCTGCTGGGAAGTCACTATACAGACTTAAATAGAAATTCTCTTGAGAAATTCTCACTCTTGCAGTTTTCAGTAGTAGAAAAATGTTTGTTACCCTACATTAGAAACCTTGCAATACCAGTGTTGTTCTGGTATATCAGATGTATAGGGGGCGTTGTGTTTTAATTCCCTGAATTAAGTAATTGAGACTTTGTGTTAGTCTCCAATTCTGCAAAGTAACTTTAAAAATAAGGCCGTTTCTGCTAGGACTCCTTTGTAGTGATATATTCATCAGGCTCATTGCTGATGAGAAGTAAATACATAGTGATTATTTTCATTTGTTGCAAATTTATTCTGCACAAACTTTTATGATCTACAAACTAATTTGAACAGGTGACAACCAATAATGACATTAAATTTGCTTTACTATAGACCTTGAGTTTAATCATTGTTCATTAATTTATTTGGAAAATACATTGTGAAATACTTCTACAGCTCAACTTAACAATTAAGTATTTAGAGTTTTGTGTATTTTTGTCCTATAGTGTGTCAATTAAGCCAGGTATGTACCTCTTGTTGGCATGAATTGTATGTAGTAACTGGTTGAAATGTAGTCAAACTTGAACAAAAGTCAAATAAATAAAAGAAACATGGTTTCAATGGGAACACCAATATTTGGAATACTCAATGGAATCTACTGTTCACGCTATGTGTGTAGGCTACATATTTATAACTTTTGTGGGAGTTCTAGGTAAATGTCAAATGGTGTGCCATATAGTTGAGAATTACATGGTTTTCATTGTACTCACTAGCATTCGAAAAACCATTTGAATACATATCTGCCAGAATGCAGATCAATTCCTGACAAAAGGAGGCATCTGCGTTTACACTGTGCTTTATAGCTCCTTTGATCCAAAAAGCATCATTGTAAAATCTGCTCTCCAGCTCTTCGTGGTTCCAGAGCTTTGCTTATTTTTCTTGGTGACTAACACAAGTGCTGCTTTTGTTTACAGTGCAGTACTCTGAGAGAGAACTAATTTTCCTTCTGAGGAAGAGCATGTTATTTGAATTCTCCTTGCCATGCCTGTTTGTGCCTGGGCAGATGGGGTTTAGCAGGATGATTTAGGGAAGGTGTCAAGGAGAGGGTAATTTTGCCATGAAGTTCCTCAGGGTCCTATGGACAGAAGTCCCCACTCTGTTTTGTGTGGGTTTTTTAAAATTTTTTCACATAAAAGATGTAGGTGTTGTTTGGGCAGGTTTTGTCTGGGGTGTTTTTTCTGGGACTCTCTTCATGCAGACGTTGGAGGTGACATATAGAGCATCTTCTGGAACAGCTTTGAAAATGAAAAGCATGGGTTTTAGTGGTACAGTGGAACAAAAATGTCAGTTGTTACTTAAACTGGTTTGGCTTTTTGGTCTTGATTATGAGGATGAATTATATGCCTCCTTATGATAAACTAATATTCTTTTAAGCGTTTAATTCAAAGGGGATTTGTGTTATTGCAGAATACAATAGGCCTTATCAGCTTCAAGCTGGTGAGTCTTCGCTGCCTGATCTAATTCACAGCTCTGAACAAAAAGCACTGGCACATTTATGTATCTTCTCAGGTTTAGACAGATGGAAGAGAGGAAGGCAAATGCACTGATAGTGTGTTTTGTGCTTCAGTGAAGTGATAAATTTGCTCTGTTAATTCTTAATATTTATTCTGAGAGTACAGTGTATTTTTTAAAGGCGCAAGTGCAGTATTATTCTTTCAGGAACAGCATGTCCATTGTCCCTTTTACAGGGTTTGTTTAGGTTTTTAAGCCTTGCTTTGAGAGATATCTGGGAGCTACACTAATTAGAGCAAGCAAAATATGTTTTGGGGATGTGTCACTGGGAATGGAGGTAGCAGAAGTTTTTGGCATCTTTACTGTTTTCCATCTTTCCGTTAGGAAATTATACATATTTCACTGAATACAGAAAAATAACAGTGTTAATGAGGGGAAACTTACTAAGCTACTTACTAAACAAACTAAGTTTGTAGTTTTTCATATGTACTACTTTATTTTAAAACACTTAAAATGTTTAATTGTCTATGGTTTCCATGGCATTTATGTGTATGTTCACAGATAAAATGTGAGTGGGTGCATCAGAATCAGATTATTTTGTCAAACAGCTGTTTCTGGTTTTGAACAAGAGCTTAGTTTTTACCTTGATTGTCAAATGCACATTTTTAAGTCTGCAAATAGCATATTCAAGTACAAAATTATCTAATTAAATATTTAGACTACTAATAATTTGAGAACTAAAATAAAACCTTAAGTTATGCATTATTCCCCAGAAATCAGATTTTTGACAGCGATCTGTGAAGCTTTTTGTTTCTAAATGCAACTTGTTCATGGAAAACATGTTTATTAATCATACAAATTTGTTATTTCTTACTGGCTTTCAAAATTTTAATACATGGACCAAAAAATCCTTGTGTTTCGTGTGCAGTTTCGTCTCAGGAAACAGCTTTCAAAATAGAACAGTACAAAAAGTTACAAATGGCTGCTTGCAAAGACAAGAGATCTGCTCTTCAATTAATATTCTTGTCAAATTCACCAAGTGAATATAAAAACTGCTGAATGAGGCACTCGTACATATTTTTATCCCCTTCTTCGGCTACTGACTTGGGTAATGAAGTGTAGATGTGGCTGTTACATGCCAGTTGGAAGGGAGCCAAAGCAGAGATGTTGTTTGTACATGTGCAGATGTTGGCAGGATTCCCCGCACTCCTGTTGTCAAAAGATGTTTTTATTGCCACAGTGTTACAAATATATCTGTTACAGCATGGCATGCAGATATTCTGCTGGTAACACGAAGGTGTGCACTTCTGAATAACCCAGAGTGCTCCTTGAATTTCTTGTCTGAAATGAAATTCAGTGTACATAGTGCAGGAAGCATAATAGATGTGTCTGGAAGATCAGTGACTAACGCTGTACTTTGAAAATCAGTTTAATCCATTACATAAATCCCTGCTGCTGCTGGAAAGGAAAAGTCCTCTTAGCTCCTTCCCTCTTCTGCACCCAGCTGTTGAAGCCTTGTCTCTTCTCTCACCAGAGCATCCTGGCACGAGGTGGTGATGTGGTGATATGGATCAGGCTCTGATCCAACGGAGCACCAGCCCAGCAAGTGCCAGCCTTGCTTTCCTGGTGATGTGCAGGGGATGGAAATGAGTGTGCTTGGTGGGTTGGGAGGGAGGGAGGGACACCTTTGCTTCCAATGGTAGCAACATCTTTTGCTAGGTTCAACTATTTGTGGTTGAATCTGTTTTAAAAGGGAGGCAAAGTTGTAAGCAGGGCAGGATTGGAACATAGAAAAGGAGAACTGTGGAAAAGAAAAGAAGTGGGCTGGTCCAAAGTAATATTTAAATAAAAATATTTAAGCATCATTGAATGAGTGCTGATAAAATGCAGCAATATGAAAATGTCTTGCACAGTTGGTGAAATTAGTTAAGCCTGTATTTATCAGGAAATGTAATCAGGTAACTTTTCTCCAATTTGAAGAGGGGCGTATATGATGTGGGTAAAATAATTTTGTTTAATGGACACCAGCCATTTGCTTCTTGTTTTGTTTTGGTCCAGGACTGAATACAGTCACGACAAATGCACGTGAAATATGCCTTTGGTGACATCTATTGATGCCACAGCCATGTTTTTATTATATAGTCTGTTTAGAATAAGTAAGGAACACTGAATTATCACATACTTCAGTTGTTGAAAGGTTGTTTTGTTAACCACAAAACAAATGACCAAAAACCCCAAAGCCCTCTTAACTGTGGAATGTGACACTTGACTTAACTTGAACTGTGGATATTTGGCTGTACTTAACTACCTTCATTAATTGCCCTGAATCCTGCAGGTAAATAAGCCTGGAGGCTGGTTAATGTCTTCCCTATTGCATGGTAGATTTGGTTACTGAGAGAGATTTAGTTCTGCTGAGTTACGTGGTATCACACTTGAAAATACCGTACTGGTCTCAAACCTGTCAAATGAGTTCTGTATTATCCTCAGGATTTATCACAACCTGTGTTGCTTATGTGAGTAGATCACATGATAAAAATAGAGTTGAAGTTCAGACATGCAGACAATGTCAAAAACTTTGAACCTATTTTGTTATTAATATGGCTCTGGTGTCCTTTTGCCCAGCCAAGAAAGGTGGTTCTCTGCAGTGGTAAACGTGGTTACTTACCCAGAAATTGTCTTCTACCCTTTGCCACCTTAGAGAGCAGCTTCATGGCTTTTGCCGTAAAAATGGCAAACATTGTCAATTACGTATATTAATTATGGTTTTAGTTTCTTCACGTGTACTGTATAGACAAGGGTTATGTTAGGCACCTCTTCCCTGCATGGTCTTGTAGTTCAGACCTGTTCTACCTGATGTGTTTCCTTCCAGCCTCTTCTCCCAATTTACAAGAAATCTTTTCTGCCATTGTGGATTCCAGAAGGTATAAAGCTTTCATTCATCCTGAAACCCACCATGCTGTTCACCCCAGCTGTGGTAAAACCTTTGCTGCATCATTGCTGCAGAACTGATCATGAGTTGTGCCTGGTGGCAGGATAGCAAGGTGGAAGGAGCATGGGCACATGGTGGTGTCTCCTAATAGTTAAAACTGGTGTACATCATATTCTTAGAGTGCTAACTTCTATAAATTTGGGGTTTCCTTAATTAGTGCTTTTGTAGTTTGTTCCTGTTGCATTCCTATTCAGCATTCCTCTCTAGTTTTGAGGTACCTTTTAAGTGCTTGCCTGTTCATTTTGAAGTCCTAGGGCACATTCAGCACAACTGAATTAGGAAAACCATGCTGATGTGTTGTGGCTTGTTTGGTAATTGCTTGTAGTGTGTCATATCTATTCAGTCTCTTATGTTAACTTCCAAGAAAGGTACTGTTGGAGACAGATTTTACTGTTGATAAAAATGCTGTGTGGCTGTGTGTAATAAACACACAGCATATATGTAGCAATTAATCAAGAGATAGACTGTTAAGGTACACTAGAAGATTAAGAAACCTCAAAGGAATCCCATCAGCTGGGAAAAATGGAAGGGGTGGTGATGGAGAGAAGGAGGTGCCACTTTTTAGAGTTTTTTTTCTTTAGGTTATTAAAAGAACTAGTTTTAATTAAAAGATCAAATGGAAAAATATTTTGATGGGAAATATACTTGCAATACTACAACAGATATGTAATAAAACACCAAGAGAAAAAGATGGTTGGTGGAACTGTGTGTGTGAATGTATGTGGGTGTGTGTGCATATACGGAAAGCGAGATACGGGTTATGTATTGTTTCAGGTCATCCAACTTTGTCCCTGCGCTAGTCCAGCAAGGCCTCTTGCTCACATAAATACATTTTGTATTGTTTTTCCTTTCCCTTCAAAACTTAGAAATACATGAATTATAGTGTCGGTGGGTATTTACAGCTTTCTCAGAAGTTCTATTGAAAAGCCTTTTAAAATCTAAGCTGGTTTGTATTAATTAAAAATTTTAAATTTTTTTATATACAGAGTTTTCCATCTGATGAGGGTTGGCCATTCGCAAAGTACTTGGGAGCATGTGGAAGAATGGTGGCTGTCAACTACGTGGGAGAAGAGCTGTGGAGTTACTTCAATGCACCATGGGAGAAACGAGTGGATCTGGCCTGGCAATTAATGGAAATAGCTGAGCAGCTGACAAATAATGACTTTGAATTTGCACTCTACCTCCTTGATGTCAGCTTTGACAACTTTGCAGTGGGACCAAGAGATGGGAAAGTTATCATTGTAGATGCAGAAAACGTTCTGGTAGCAGACAAAAGGTTGATCAGACAGAGTAAGTGTCTTCTTTCACTCCCCCATCCTGTGTGTCTCACTTCTTTCTGTGCAATATTTAAAATACGTGTGGTTGCTAAATACATATTTTGTTGGCTTTATAACTAGACTACTAATTAAAAAACTTATTAGATTTCTTCTGCAATTAGACTACCAATTAGCTTGATCAATTTGTCGATTTCATGAAGTGTTGAGCATACCTGGACACTATCAAATACTGTAAAGCTGCATAAAGGAAGAGGAGGTGGGGGTGGGGGTGAGAAGAGAGTGTTGGTGCTGGGTGTGTTTGGACAGATGGATGGACACACAGACGAGCAGCCTGGCTGTCTTGTCTACCTTAGCTAAGAGAGAGAGGTTCCTTTTGTCTTTTCCAGGCACCTGTGTAACAATGGAAGTCTTGGAATTTTACTTCCTGTAAATGACAAAGAGCATTAGTGCCTGCTTTGCCTTAGTCCCATAGCCTGACGTTGGTTCAGGTTGGTTCGCTGTAGTAATGGAACTGAAGGAATGGGTAATTCTAGTGCTGTTTCCAAATTCATTTTCTTTCTGTCAACTGTAAAAGCTCAAAGCAGTGGCAGCAGGAGAGATGTTTGACAAAGTGGCATCGCATAGGTTTTTATCCTTTTTGAGCTTACAAGGAAAACTTACAGACCTAAGGGCTGGAGACATTGAGAATGAAATTCTGGATTCTGCAGGAGACATTGAACATGAAACCCTGGATTCTGCAGAAGTTTATGGCCACAGGCCAAGTGATTCCAGTTTGCTTTGGGTGAATGGATTTTTTTAAGCTTTGCAAATAGGCTTAATGTGTTGTGCTGCAGAATTAACTTTTAGACTCTGTTTTTCTATCCACACACTTTTCTACAAGGAAGTGTGTTTTGGGGTTGTTTGGGTTTTTTTTTTTATTAGATTTATTATATGTTCTCAAGCAGCCTAGATTAAAACTATATGAGCCTACCAAGAAAACCTTTTAATGTATTGTATATCCAGCACATTTACTTTAGAGCTCTTTCCTTCTCTTTTAAAATATTATTACTGAAGACTTTCATTTTTGGAGCATGTCTGAATTGCTCAGGCAGAAAGATGTCCAGATGAACTCTGAAAATGTTGATACGTATGTGGAACAGGAGCAAGCAGCTCCTTGCAGAAGCTGCATGCTGGAAGTGTCACATCTGTTGTCCCAACCAGGGTTTTAGATTTGTGGTCTAACAGTCAAGAACACAGAAAACAAATGAGGACACGAGAGAGTTCTTAGCCTTTGTATAACCTTGTGTAGTGGTTGACATTTAATACTGATTTCATGAATCTTTTGGAAAGTTCCATTAGACAGTCGCTGTCCAGAGTGATCAATATGCCTGTTCAGATATTTCAATGTGTACCTTCTGTCCCGTTGCACTGTACAGTAATACCTAATTGTACTCTGTGTGGGATGTCATATTTGAATTTCCTGAAGCCCTTTTTTCCCGTTCTCCTTTGCTGTCTTTTTTTTCCCACACTGAATTTGCTGTTAATTCTACACATCTTATGTCATGTTTTTATAGTTTTAGCTGGCATCCTTCAGTACTCTTTTTTTCCTAGACTGACTCTCAGTGTGTTGGGAATGAGAAGACCAATAGTCAGCTCAGAGACTAGCCAAGCACAGATTAATTTTTCTTTGTACCTCACAGTGCTAAGAGAGATCTGCAAAACTATGGGACTCCATGATAAGGGCCTCTTCTCAAAGCTGGCAGTAGTCTGGAAACTTAAGATGAAAGTTTTCTAGCAAAAAGTAGAACTCAAGAGAGCTCACACTTAGTAACCTCTTAAATATTATTACTTCATGAGGTATTTTATGTAAATCAGGTTTTAAGTTAAAGCTGTGACAAGGAGAAGGGTTTATACATGTACATAAATACCATTTGCTTTGTTGAATTTTACTTTCTTCAAAGATTATATGTAATGCATCTGTTTTTTTATATTCGTTCTGGTTACTGCCATGTCAAAAGTCAGATAGAAGATAAAGTTTCAGAAGTTTATAGCAATTACTTTGCAATGTTGTTTTAGTCTTTGGTAGACCACTTGCCAGCAGTAGTTTCCAGGGCAACTGGAGAAACCAAATCTATGTTGCTAAAATAAATCACGTAGCTTGTTTGTTTTTCTCTCAGCTTTGGCTGTGGATTGTTCGCTTGTACTTGCTCATTCTACATTTTTTCCTCTGGATATGTGTGAATGTAGATTTCATGTGTTGACTGTGATGCTTTTTTTCCTTCCCTCTCTTTGCTATCTATTTTGCCCTCTTCCTTTCTTTCTTTCCCTTATTTTTTGTTTTGCCGGGACCATTTCAGCAGAAGGATGTATCAAACTGTCAGATGGAGTTTTAGGCTCAAACATTTCCGAGTTTATCTAAACAAAATTGGTTTGTAGTTTAACTATTACCAGTCTGCTGTGTATTGAGTTTCTGATTGTATTCAGACACACATATGCTCTTCCTCCCCTCTCTCACGTTTTGACTGTCTCCTTATATTTCACAGATAAACCTGAGAACTGGGACGTGTGGTATGAAAGCAAGTTTGATGACTGTGATAAAGAAGCTTGTCTGTCCTTCTCTAAAGAGATTCTTTGTGCTCGTGTCACTGTGGACCACAACTATTACGCCATTTGTCAGAACCTTTTGTCCAGACATGCCACGTGGCGGGGCACTTCGGGGGGGCTCCTGCACGACCCCCCAGCTGAGATTGCCAAAGACGGGCGCCTGGAGGCCCTGCTGGATGAGTGTGCCAACCCAAAGAAGAGATACGGTCGATTCCAAGCCGCCAAGGAACTCCGGGAATACCTTGCACAACTGAGTAACAACGTGAGGTAGTCCACAGTGAAATTCTTTTGCAACACTGGCTAAAACACTATTGCAAAGACACATAGAAAACAGAAGTTTTGGACTCGTGTGTTAAAAAGAGAATAAAAAACCCTAGTTTATCAGTTTTCTAAATACTGTAAAAATAGAATTTTATGGTGTTACAATGTTCCTTTGCAAACAAACAAGGTACTTACTGAATTAAAACTTGAGCTACTATTGACCGTCCTCCCTAACTGTTTAAAAGGGAGTAGGTCACAAAAGACTGTGATAGCTTAATTGACAGCTTGTGTGTCAAAGGGTACTTTACATAAAACTGCATTAGTGTCACAGTTTTGTGAAACTGATGTTCTTACTTGGAAAGTCAAGTTAGACTGGTGGCCTGTTTTAAAGGCCTTTTTCCTGACATCATTGTCTCATTTTTGTGTTTGTTTAAACACCTTGAAGTGGCATTTACATCCAGGTAAATCTAGCTGTCTGCATTGTTTCAAACTGAACAGGCTTTCATGATAATGCTGTGCAGAACATTCCTACTGTGAGTGCAGGATTCCCAAGTTTACTGTCTGATTTTAGGGGGTTTTACACTGTATTTTACTATGCTTAGACATTGTGGTTTGTTTTTTTAAGATCATCATAAACTCAAATATCACTTGAACTAAGATTCATTTAATGTCTTCTGTGGTTCTGCCATTGGAAATATCACTTAATGTAACTATTGTACAAAAATTACCCTTCATGCAAGTATATACACATGGCTGTTTAACAGGAAATCCTGGTATGAGCAAATTCTTATTTTTAACAGAGATAATTTGAAAATTAAGACACTACAATAAAAAAATCTGTATTAATTTAAATTGGGGATAGAAGATTGACTAAAAATAAAAAATCACTAGTCTGGTGTAGGTAAGCATAAACCAAAGAAAATGGTTTTGTTTATTAGTTTTTGAACATACAATAAACAAAAAATGCTATCCTGTAGTGAAGCTAATAATTTTCAAAATTCAGATTTTGGTGGTCCTTGGTTACTTTCTGAAGAACTTCTAAATCTATGTACTTATGCTAGAGGAAACCCTAATTTGAATAATAATGTCAAGCATGTTAGCAGTTTGTTTTACATCCTTCCCAAGTGTGTTGAATGGAATTTTCTGAGTATTCATCTTTTGGTTTACCAGTACGCTGTACTCACTCCAGGTACCTTTTCTTGAACTAAGTTTGACTATTCCTGCTACAGTTGAAATTGACTTGTTGAGGTTTGTGTAAATATGGAGTTGTTCTCATAAATTACAGTTTTTATAAAAGCCGTAGTTACTGCTACAAGAACTCACTTGAAAGCTTCCTCCTCAGTTTTTGGTTTTGGTTTTTCTTTACAACTTCTATACTTCATTTTCCTGAAATTTTTTTCATACAAAGATACTCATAGGAAATGTGTGCATATTACTTCTTGTAACAGTAATGAAGGAAACTAATATTTCTTAAATGTGTGTATAAAAACACTATTTTGTACAAGCTAAACTTAACTCTGAGCAAGGTAATGTGTGTGCTGCTTCCAAGAGCAGAGCTGCTCTGCCTCCTGTACTGCATCGAAGCCTGATGGAAGTTGTTCTGCAGGTGAGGAGAATGGCAAATTCACTGACTTGCTCTTCTTTCTCAAAGCTCAGAGGGGAGCCATGTAGAGATGCAGAGTGCTCTTTGATTTCTTAGGTCACTGTATTTTGAGGACACAGTTTAATGGTGAACATGGTGGTGGTGCTGGGTTGCTGGTTGGACTTGATGATCTTAAAAGTCTTTTCCGACTTTAAAGATTCTATGATTAAGGATATTTTAGAATTGGAAATTCTCACACTTATGTCATCATTGCCTCTGTAGTCTTAATTTGTTCCCACTTCCTTGTCTTGTTTCCTGAAGTTAGAGTGCTCAGTGCAGCTTTTAATTTTAATTTCTCCCGTCATGTGACCAGTTTCATGTGCTTGTTCTGGCACAAGCTGTTGGAGAAGGTTCATGTTTTTTTTCTTCATAAAATCCAGTTATTTGAAGAAAATAGACTAACCCTCAGACTAGGTACTACCACCTTACCATAAAAGCCTTGACTTACCACTACATTTGATTTTTAAACATCCACCACTTTTCCCAAAGAGAGAGTGGAGTGTGATTGTTAAAGTTGTGAAAGAAACAAACACTGCCAGTCTTGGTTACTACTTGAGACAGTTCTGTGACTGTCAGAATGTTCTCTAAGATTTTGTTAGGGGTTTAGTCCCTCCAGAAACAAGTTACTAAAGCCGCTTGTAAAAGGAACTTGGAACTTAGAGGAAGATAAACCCCAAAAACCCCCACTACAAGAAAAACACTACAGGGAAAACATTGTGGAGAGCAATAAATCTTGTTCCATTTGCACCTGTCAGATATTTATTGTACAATAACAATTTATATTTTTAGTCATTGCCCATTATTATTGATGAACATGGTGAAATATTTTTGAATGAGATATGTTTGGGGTTTGTATGTGCATTAAAATTGTCCTTTTGTACTGTAAGTTACTGTTTGTTTGGAATATTTTATCAAAACTGTCTCCCTGTGCCTTTATATTACAAGAAAGTTGTTTCTGCAACTTCTAATGATATTAATAAAGAATACTTTAAGAACCTCATGTCAGCTATTCATTTTCAGATCAGTAAGTCTTTTAGGATGGACTGAGTCTTTTAGGATTGTCTTAGTCTAGGATGCATTAAAATACACGTAGAACCAGAATGCACTATCATCAGGAGTGAGACACAGGAGCCTTTTTTCCTGTCCCCTTTCTAGTTTGATGCAGCGTATGAAGGGTCTGTCAGGAGTGGGTGTCACCGTTCCTGCAGGCAGAGCCTTGGTGGCCTGGCTCGCTCTGTGGCTGCCTGCAGGAAGGCTCTGTGCCTGCGGGGTGTCCTTGCGGAGGGGGCAGGGGATGGCAGGGACTGGGAAGGCGCTGTTTGGGCAGCACGTGAAGCTTGATGCTTGATGCCCTGCTGGAAGTAAGAGAAAGTACCTGTTCTGTGTGGCTGGAAATCAGGGCAAATTTAGGGGTGTTAGTAATGGACATCGGCTGGGAAGAGGGACTTGGATGTTCAGGTCAGAGCAGGAAAGTTCTGACTTTAAAAGGAAAAATATCTAAGGCTGTTTTTTGTATTTGGTGAGTTAACTCCAGTGTTATGAGAACAGCACTGTGAAAGCAGAATATGCTTCAAAGCAAAACAGGCTGTTTAATAAACAGCTGCCGTTCAGAGAGGAAGAGCTTTTTTGGGTCAAACAATGTAATAGACATCTTTGTATTCTGAACATGATGCTTACATATAAGTTTGACTTTAACTACGCATTCTGTCTTTTGGTATTAATGGAGGCTTGGTGCATCCATTTAATGCAGCCTTGGTAACACATTCCCAAATACATGCCCTGAATCATTTTAAAGGAATGGGATTTTCAAAATGCAGTGCATTTTTATTTTGTGGCAATTTTTCCTCCAAAAGTAGTTCTCAGACTCCTCAAAACAGTTAAACAGCTGATTTCATTGCTGCCAACCATGAATGCAGTTCAATTTTGACTTGAAAGTTCTGAGTTTGGTTTTCAGGCTGGGATAGGAATGTCTGGTTTTCTGTAGAATGTACCAGTTGTCAGTGTGCAGCTGTTTCACCTGGACCCCAGTAGATGTGTTTTTCTTTCAAGAAAACATACACTTACCTTACTTTGTGGGGATTTTTGGTAGTTTCACAGGTTAAAAAATTTCTTTACTGTTTTAAATTAATTTTCATTTTCCCTGTGAGAAGAAGGGCCTACCCTCCCTCAGGAGAGGGCATGGAAAAATATGGCCAGAATTCTGAGGAAAAAAAATCAAGGGAATATTGCTGGGGAATTGAATGAAGGGAAACTTGCTGACTTCAGTGCCTCATACTAGAAAATTATTATACCAATAATGGGCCTAATTATTCCATTTCTTTTAGACTGTCAGGAGCAGTTCTAATTATTTATTTAGATACACTCATTTGAGAAACTGTATGTGGAGATGGTTGAGCTTAGCACACTCATGCTCTCTTTCCTAAGGGTAAATTTAGAGCTCTGGCAAAAAGCAGATTTAGTTGTCAACAACTTTTGACAGTTGCTCTCTTCATTATCAACAGGCAGCACACTTAGTGAGGAGTGGAGTTTGTACAGTGAGCGCACACAGTTATAGGAATATGGCAAAGCACACTCTGCATTTTAGTCTCAAAATTCACATCCTGCTTGTTACCCAGTTCTAACAGGAATCAGTATACTTTTGTAAAAGTCTCATTTAATTTGTTTACTCTTTTATAAAATCCAAATATGTAAACACCTGGCAGCTCTCAATCTGTTTTAGAGGAAGGTGAGACTTGCCAAAGATTAGGCAAACACAGTCCTTTCGCAGACCACCTTCTTACATTATTTGACTTAGATGTCCTTGCTTATGTTTATTTTTGTTGTTGGCGATGTTTTGTTTAAAAACTTCCTAGTTTACAAAGGAGGAGAACTTGACAGGGAAGATAAAACCAGTTTAATAGCTATCCCTTCAGCTGTTTGCCTTCCTGTCCTTAACTGTACATAATTTTGCAGTTCTCGCCAGTGTCTCTTGTAGATACTGTCAGGAGTCCATTCCAATATTTTCCTAATTATTTTTCTAATTACTTTTTTTCCCCAAGGGTATTATACAAAACTTCATATTAGGGATATTGTTAACATATTCCTAGAAGAGGTGGTATTTTGTCTTTGCCAAATAGTAAAATTATGTATACGTATGTTACTAAATTATGTTTGTCTTTGATCTTTATCCTGTTTATTTTCAGTATCATTCAGGACTATTATAGTGTAAATAGACTGGATTTGCTTTCTGTTAACATTGTCTTTTCTAAATAGTTAATTGGCAATTGAAGTAGAAGTATTAGGGTCACCTCATGCCCTGTTCTTTCAGGAAGGTGGGGTTTGGGTACAAAGGAGGCTGGTGGAAGTGTGGTGGTGTTCACCGTTTGGAACGTGAAAGCACTATGGAAGCGTTACACGGCGCATGCTTGCTGTGATGTGCACCTGCCCCAGGGCCAGATATGTTATCAGAAACAGTTCTCACCACTTCTGTAGAAACTCTTTGCTCGTGGGCTGTGTGAATTGATAAAGGTTTGTCATGTCATGGCTGCGTTATCCAGGTGCTTGCCCAGCAGGTGCAGTAGGAAGCAGAGGAAAGCTGAGGAGGTCTCTGTGCCCCGAGCGGGGCCTCCCTGCCCGGCAGTGCCCTCTGCTCCTTCGGGGCCGTGGCTGCCCTGCGGATCCCTCTGCTGCAGGGCTCAGCAGACTGCAGCAGAAGCCTCTGCATCCTCGGTGTGTGCGTGTCTGAGCTCTGCCTCGGCCTCCGCTGGGGCTCGTCTCCTCCGCTGACCGTCCTCAGTGCGATCCTGCTCCATTAGCAGCTCCAGGCTGTACCCGGTAGGGCTTGGGAGCCGCTGGGTGTGCACGTGGCCAGGAGCTGCTGGCAAGGAGCCTGCTTCGTGTGCATCATCTGCTCTGCAACCAAACCGCACCTGGAGGCAGGAGCAGGACTGAGACACTCATTCCAAATCTGCCCGTCCTCCCCAGAGGGTTCACGTAAACCCAGGCTGAGAGCTAAACCTGTTCTTCACTAGGCACAATGAGGGCCCTGCGTTTTGACTGAGCTTCCTCAGAATAAAGTTTATATATTATTTATGAATGTTTTTGCTAATGTCATATTCAAATTTTACCTGTATATACAAATGTATCTATAAATGTACACATATATGTGTATTCAGCATAAGCTGCTATTGCAGAATTCAGATTGGACTTCAGGTTCACAACCAATGATGTTTTAGTCAATGGAAGTGTTTTACTTGTGGAAAGCCTGATAACCTAATTTCCTTGCCTTCTTGTCTTTGTCTCTGTGACTTTGTTCCTCAGATCTGATGTCTTAAGGGCCTAGAAACAGATCTTTTACTGGTGTTAATCTATAACCAGCTATTATTTGGAACAAAGTAAGGATATTCCTATTCTTATTTTAAGTTACTTTAAGTTTAAATTTTTGGTTTGCAATGTGATAACTGAGCATACATGGCACTGTTGTATTTATATTTTGGTGCTTTACTGAAAAGGAACTGTGGTTTCTGATTGTTTTGGTAGTAACAAAGGTGTTCTGATTTGGAATACTGCTCTTGCAGACTTTTAGGCATTTTGTTAGTACTGTAAGAGAAAGATTGCAGCTCTGGCTTTTAGATGTCCAGCATTCCTCAGCTGAGTCCATCCTACGAATTGTGAAATGCTCCCACGAGGACCACATCTCCTGTAACTCACTGGATGCAGAGCCGAGGCAGACTGTTTCTTTTGATGCCTGGATTTTTGAGACACGAGAAACTGTAACCCATCTCCCTTAAGGCAAAAGCATTGTGAACAGGAGAAAATATATTCTTATAGGTGATTTTGTGTTATAAATTTATTTTTTTTAAATTGCATTATTCCATACTTGTCTGGAGTTCAACTGATTACATTTTGTAAGATGAATCTAATTATGCTATCTTTAGAATGTTAAAATCTTGCAAAAGTCACTTTTTAGCAATTTCTATTAGTGCCTTTAAAATAGAATTTTTAAATTTTATGTGATATATTTCCATAAATAAGCAGTAATTACAAACATTTTTGCCAAGTGTAACCACGTTTTTTATATTATGATTTCTATGTGCTTTTTTCTGTATTTGGGCTAGCAGTTTATTCTGCACACTGAACTTTGCCCACCAAAACCATCACTAGCATCACTCTTGGATTTACCTAGGAGGCACTCCTTTTTCCCTGTCTGCTATCACTAAAATTGATGAGTAGTAAGGACACAGCTGCAGTTACACATGGAGTAGTGTATGTTCCTGGTCTCTAGCACAGCTCCTTAGTGGTAGATTATCAGAACTTTTCTATTCTACAAACAAATAAACAAATTGCTGCATTGTTTGGGTCCCAGTACATGAGCCACAGTCTGAGGTATGTTGCTGTGAATTGAAAGTAGCTGGTTTGGTTAGACAAAGCGGGTTAATGGACAATCTGCAAAAGCAATGGGTTTGAAGTTAAACTCTCACTTCGCATGCATTGCAGGCAGAGTGAACCATGTTTAAAATAAGCCACACATTGGAAAGTCATCCAGAGAGAAGAGCTTTTGTTCCCATGAGCTACACATGGTAATTTGCATGCGCTATACAATCATATCAGCATATGAATTGCAGGAAGAGCAGGTATTGGGGGGTCATGATCTGTTTTTAAGATTTGTGCTTAATATTTAGCAAAAAGAAAAGAAGCATAATTAGAAGACCATGAGCCAGGGTAGGAGTTTTTTCTTCCAAAGCAGAAACAATGAAGGGAGGATGTTTGCTGAAATAGCACCTCAGTCCAGGCAGCTGACAGATGTCTGCAGAAGGAAATCTGTTCAGCAGCCCATGTTCATCCTGTGTTCCACGTAGATGTTGATTTTTTTGTTCTATTCATTTCATTTTGGTAGCTGTTTTCTGCTTTGCATTCAAGAGCCAGAATAAATTTGACTTTTCTTTTCCTTACCGAGTGACAAAGGAGCCTCAGGCCAAGCGTTGGTGGGTGCTGGTGGTGGCCCTTGGTGCAGCATCCTGCAGGAAGGGGCAGAAGCCTTCACCTCCACAGCCCTGCCGACTGCAAAGGCCCGGGGGGAGATTTTTTCCTGGTTCAGGCTGATGCCAAGTAGCAGCTTGTCAAAGGAAGCTGTGGGGCAGCTTATCGGGTACCAGTGCACCTTGTCAGGTACCAGTTAAAAAGAAAATGGAGTTTAACTCTGGTGATGCCTTAGGATTTTAGCTTTTATATTTTCATATATTTTTAACCCTGCAACTCTTTAGTGTGTAACTGAGCTCCATACAGAGTGTTAGCAACTGCTTTTCCCATTTTTGTCAGACACAACAATTCCTCTCTAGGCCTGAGAATCAAGGACACCTCACTGTCTCAGGCCCTGAGAAATGGAAACAAAAGTGAGTTGGGGGGAGCAAACTGAGAGAATGGGACTGCACTGCCTGAAGCTGTAATTGGACAATTAACCTCTCATATGCAAATGGACAAAACTTATATCTGTCCCAAGAACGTGTGACTGTGTCCATCCTGGGTGCAGTCTCTGTGAGACTCCTGCACTGCCCAAAGTGTGCCCTGTAAAGGCCCTGCCCTTTATCCTTTCACTCTGTCTAGCCTCTGTTCCAGGTGAGCCTCTACAAGGCGTCACTGTGGCAGCCACGTCTTGAAAATTCTTTTGCAATTCCTGTAGCTGGAGTGAGCCCAGTTTCCAGGGAACTTTTTCTCCACCAGTATCTGTCAGAGGATGTAATTCACAGTGGCTGGTAGGTATGGTCAGATGATTCCCCTAAGGGCAAACCACTTAAGACTATTCAGACCATATGTTTGTAATTCAAATATTTGTGTTATTTAATGTTATATTTATTGCGGCCTATTCTTCTCTATGCTTTTGTTAATGCCTCTAGATTCTTGCTACTTGTCCTACTTAGAGACAGCTAAGTAGCCCTTGATGTTTGTGGCAAACCACAGGGGAAAACAAGAACAGCCTACCAATGCCTTTTGTAATTTGGATAGATGTCCGAGATGTCAGAAGTGCTTTGAAGTAATTTGGTCTCTTAAGAAAAATGTTTCATGCATTCAGGGGCTTCAAAACCAAGCAGTGTTTCCAAAATTTATTTATGTTATATATTGAGGACTGTTTTGGGATCGAAATGTTCACAGATATCCTTTGTATTCATCCTGGTTGTACATCTGCAGATATTTTTCCCAGTGTGTTTGGGAATGTTTGAATACTTCCAGACCACATTTCAAAGCTGAATGGAATCTGGTAGCATTTACCTTACTTGCTGAATATGCTAAAATCCTGTAATATTTAACTGCTTTGACAGTGTAAATTCTAGACTGTATTCTCTTAACTGCCAGCTTGTTTTCCTAGTGAAAAAAGATAGAATAAAAGAACATGTGCATTAACTGCTGGTTAAATTGTACAAAAGGCTGTGGTAAACCTCTCACTTCTCCTGTTTGCTGTGCATAAAGTCTCTATGCTGTATACTCTGTACAATACTGTGTGATAGAGAATCTTTTCATTGCATTAACCCACGTACAACAGTAAGATTTCTGTAAAAAAAAAGATTTTGATACCACCTTGGCTTTCAGTGGAACAAAACAGTGCCTGGAGAAATTAAAAAGGAAAAAAGATAAAGAAAAAAGAACCTGCTCAAGTTGAGTATTGATGTGGCTGTGGAGGGATCAGCAGGTGATGTGGGACGAGGTGGCAGTAGGACAAAGGTGGTGAGCGCTGGAAGCTGCTGCTGGAGTTCACTGGCTGAGCTGCTGCCATGCTGTCCTGTCCACAGGCATCCTGCCTGCAGGGAACGAGGGCATCTCACCCCTTCACAATCCAACAACGAAACGGGGAGCTTCCAGCAGGGAAGGACACAAAAGAAATCTCTGCAGTTGTTGTACAACATGAAGATTTTAAGTAGACTGTTCTAGGCCAGATCAGTCCCCAAAGGGAGCGCTTGGGAGTTGCTGAAGCTGTGTAAGGCTGCTAAGCAATCCTTTTGGGTGAGTAAAGTGCCACACCTGGGGCTTTGAAGTGTGGCTCAGCTGTGAAAATCTCTCACAGAGGATTGAGTGTTCAAGGCATGTTCTACAACATCTATATACCTTTTTTTTTTGAAGAATGAAGCAGGAATTGTTTCCAAGCCTCGTAGGAAAGGCATAATAATCTCCCGTCTGGTTTCCTTTGCACATTCTGGGTTTCACAGAAGGAAAATACAGGTGTGTGGGCTCAGAGGAGTCCAGGAGTCCTCTGAGAAGAGGGCTTGAAAATACCTTGTGGTTTATTGTAGCGAGTAAGTCAAAGTGCAGGAGAGAGACTAAGAGAGGCAAAGAGTTGGTTAATCCTGAAATGTAAAGCACATGAAAAATCCGGACTACGATTCAGATTTTCAGAAAATGCTTTTCTTCTTCCCCACCTTTCTCCCAGGTTATGTGTACACAATTTTCATCATAGTTTTTCTTCAGCTTTTAAATCCAGATGTACAATGCTGTGAAGTGAATGCATTTATATGCTGTGCCACAATAAAATAATATTTTCCTGTACAGAATTTCACAGTGCTAACCTCTGTGGAAAAAGGTAACTCAAGAGTTCCAGCAGGAACATTTCCTTGTTCTGTTTTGGGAAAAAGATAAACATTTGTGCTCTCGATTCCATTTACTCCAGTGCTTTCCTGTCAGCTTGAAAGGATCAGAGGAGTTCTGTCCTACTAGAACTGGTTTTGAAAGATTAAGATTTGAACACTCTAATCTCCCCTGTACCACAGTGCTGAATGGATTTGGCAAAGCACTTAAACACACACTTTAAACTGAGGTTTCAATGAAGTTGCACAGAATGCAGTTTACATTTGTGTTTGTTTAAAATGCGCTTGAGGACTATTAGCACATTCATCCTTTCAGGAAACCTATATTAGACACCAGAGGAAATTGATTACATCTAGTCTTTATATAACCTTAACGTGCGCTGGGATTGCTGTCCATTAGTTTTTGGGTTTAATGATCAGAAAAGAAAATTAAAAGGAAGCAAAATATTTAGGAAACTATTATTAGGACTACATCAAGCTAATTATGCAAGTAAAAGGCTTTAATAATATTGAAAAGAACATGCTCTGTAAATATTACAGTCTGTGTGTTACATTTTCAGCTGTTGAATATCCAGAAGCTGGCAGAACCATTCAGTTTTGCTTCTCTGCTAACTTAAGTCTATCGTCAGACAAACATTTAAAGGAAGATTGATCTCCAACTTCCTCTTAAGGTTGGAGTAATATTTGACTGAAGGTAGGCAGCAAACTGAGTAGACTGATTTAATAGAATGCATCATCCTTTTCACATATTTGTAGCACCTTTTCAGCAAAGAGCTGCTGTATGTACGAAATAAACCTGCAGAGGAGGAGGAGGAGGATGTCTCTTTAGGAGAGAGGGCTGTTCTTCCTTGGTTCACAAAGGAGACATAATCTTATTGATTCGATTCTTTGAAACTGTCTTTTGAGTAGTTATTGTAAAATTTTAACCTTAGTGAAACTGAAACTTATTTCAGCTTGGCATGACAGCAGTAATTTTTTAGAATATTGGCTTCATTGAGGGTGCGTCTCAATATCACCTCTTAACTGTCTAAGTTCTTATACTCTGGTTCTTCCACACATAATGGAGAGGCTCTTTCAGACAGTGATTTACAACCTACTTCTAGAAATATGAATTATTCAATATTACCTAAAAAAAGAAAATAAATAAAAAAATGAAACAATAATATTCAGGAAATTCTGCTAAAGGAATAGACAAAGCAAAAATGCTGGTGCATGAATATCAAATTTAATGCCATGGATTGTCTGACATAAGAGATATATATGAATGTGGGACTGTCATAATATTTCCCAGATGAAATTGAAAAGGTAAAAGTTAAAAGTGATTGTTCTAGTAGTGTGTGCATAGGAGAGCTGGCTAAAATTGAAAAAGGTTCTTCAGTATTTTGAACTTCAAAGATGAATGTTTCCTGAAATGTCACAGTTCCATTACATATGGCTCATAACCTTTAAATGTGGTTACAGTAAACCAAAATGTATTTCAGATTCAACACACTAATCCTTGATGAGAGATGTGCAGAGCTGTCATTTTCTCCAAGCATTCATATGTGGTCACTTGGGTTTCTATGGGTCTGTTCCACAGAGACACTGCCTTTTAGCAGGTAAACACAGATTTTTCCCCCCCCACTAAGGAAACTGAGAAAAACCTGTCCTCAAAAAAAAAGCAGCTCCATACAATCCACAGCGCTACCCTCTTGTTTCTGCTAAACTTTCAAGAGCTAAGAAACCATTTTTACGATGCTGCTGTAAAACTTTGCCTTTATTTGTCTGTGGTTTTTTAAAACATCTTTGGTAAACATTGTCAATGAGAGTGCATGTTTTCACCCAAGTGCCATCTGGAACTGTCCATCTTTCAACCTGACTGTTTAAAAATGAGGAGATTGGGCCAAGAAATGTATTTTCTCCGTTGGTTTGAAAATTCCTGCATAATATGTGCTAGCCTGCGTACCCCCAACCTTTTTCAGTATTTTGAAGAGTGGCTTTTCTGTTGAGTTTATTATTTGCCAAGCATTCTCTGTGCATATATAGGTCATTGCATAACAAGGCACAGAAGCTGTATTGCTTTGGGGGGATAGAAACATTTCCAGAAATATTTTTAAAAGAACAAAGACAAATTGTTCTGAGGCGGAAATTTAACAGCACTTGGATCCCCGTGCTCCTATGACTCTTATTCTATAAATTGTGGCCATCATTTCTGCGGGAGGAAGGAAGCTGAATGCAGAACCATCTGTGCTAAATGTCAGTGGCTGTGGCACCTGAGCAGTGAAGTCTCACAGTATGAACAGGCTCTGGCTCGTGGAGAGAACAGGGAGACCAAAAGCAAGAAAACTCCTGGGCTGACATGAAGACATTTAAATAGCTGGAGGAAAAACCTCAGTGACACAAAGGGAGTCCCGTCCCACGTCCCACCAGCCAGTCCTGGAGCAGCAGCTGCCTTGGCAAGGCAAGCCCAGCTCCCCCTGTGCCACAGCCTGCTGGGGCTGGGGCTGTCCCCAGCTGTCCCCTCCCAGCCTCTGCCCACCCCCACCCTGCGTCCTGGGGGACAGAGTGGGGAACGGAGACAGCCTTGCCAGGATACCAGCAGCGCTCAGCAACAGCTGGATCGCTGGTGCATTATCCAGCCTGCTTTAGTCACAGCCCCAAACCTCAGCACGATATGGTCTGCCACAAAACATTAACCCAGGCCTGGCCAAAGCCAATACTAAGTTAATCCAGGTGGAACTGTGGAAGAGAGACTCACAAAGGTGGCTGTTACAAGGGAAAATATGTTTATTTCAACAATTTATGGTTAGTTTAAGTCTCTTGGATTTTGGGGGTGATATTGTCCTGTTGGGAGGGCTGATGAACGAGCTCAGATGATGAGTAGTTTATTGAACATGACCTAATTATACTGAAAGAAATGGGAAATATTTTCTGACAGGCTCAGAAAAGCTCTGTGGGAAAGAGCTACCCAAGGTTGTCTTGGCGTGGCAGGAGGGGATGAATGGAAATTAACTCTTGAGAGACTGGTTCAGGCACTTGGATGATGGGTGCTATACAGAAGCCCAGATAGAACAGCTCAGCTGTGTTTGAACTCGTTGAATGATTAAATTCCCTTCAGAGTAGCAGCATGATTTTGTTTCTTTGGAGTTCCCTGCAGTGAGTGAGTTTATATCTCCCAAAGACAGACAGATAAATTAGTGCCCACAGTAGTTTTCTCAACTGGATTTGAGTTTGTAGCAGTTGAAAGTCCCTCCTCAGAAATAACAATTACCCATTACCTCAGCAACCCAAAGGACTGTGCTCTGGTTCCGAGTAGGAGGTTCCATGGGCTGCACTTATTTCCAGTGCTTATTTCAAACACCCTGAAATATGGCACTGAGCAGTGGTGGCAAATGGGATTTCCACTGAGTCCCACACACGATACACATTTCCTACTGGCTGCATGATAGCAAAACTGATGGCAAATGGCCCCAAAGTCCTGGAAGCTGGACCCAGGGAGGAGCAACAAGCAGTGGTTTTTTTGGGGTTCTTTTGCTGCCAGCTCTGAGGGTGTAACACAGCTGAGGAGGTGCAGGAATGGAGCAGGAGGGACTTTCAGTAAGTGTTGCTTGGGTTTTGTGGCCTCTACTATTTATCAGCTAAAGCTGGAAAACCTATAATCGCCCAAAGGAATTACAGTCTTAGTCTTAAGCTCGCGGGATCTCTCTGTTTAGAAGCTTTTCAACTGATTTCAAGAGTGTGACTGCGAGGTGTAATATAATACATAAGAGACTATAATTCTGGAGACATTTGGAGGAGAGAATACAGCGAAATTGGTTGCAAATGTCTCCCTCCTTTATTTTTTTAAGAATACAGTATTCATAATACCTTGACTTTTAACCTGTAGAATTGCTATTACTGTAAGCCTCACTATCATGGCAAATAAATACATTTTTTCTTTTTGTTCTGATTTTATAATAATGATACAGCTATAACAAAACCAATTGCACAGAATAACTGCAGATTCTGAAAAGAATTTTGATCATTGTTAATATTTTGAAAAGCAAAAGCTGGAATTTCTGGATAGCTGCACTGTAAATTCTCACAAAAGGATGTTTAATTTATCAATTATGGACATTTTAAAGCTCCTAAAGACCTGTATTTGAATGCATTTGTTGAAGCTACTGTTTTACCATTATGATTATTATGATGTCATTGATTTCTGTGTCACAAAACTTTGGTTTCAATTGTTGCCCATGTAAGATTATATTAAATTAAAAGGCAATTTAAAAATTGATTCTGATAATTTTAAATATGGATTCAGGAAAAGTAAGGCTGGAAGAACTATTAAATACAGAATTTCAAAAGTGTTCTTATTGTGGATCACAACATTTTGTGTTTCTTTTTTTTTTTTATTTTTGTATTAATGGACTGGAAAATATATTTTTTTTTAGCTATGAGAAACAAGTTGTTTCTTAAGGTCTTAAGTGAATTAAACGTTTCCTCTGGACTGTGTTGTACCCTAAGTCCCCTGAAGTTGGTTTCCCTTGTCTTCCATCCCACCACGAGGCAAGAACAGCAGTGCTGGGGTTTGGAGAGCAGACTTCTGACCCTCCAATGGTTGCTGATGGGCAAATATCTTTAGTTTTTGATTCTGCTAATTTTCCCTCTTGGGATTTACTAATTTGGGTCTCTCTTCTCTACAAACCCAAGGTGACAAGAAACCTTGAGAAGTTCCATTAAGTTTGAAGCCACAGCTCCTTTACAAAATAAAAATCACTTTTCTCCCACCACGTGTGGCTAGGATACAGTACTGTATTTGGTTGACAGTTTGCATTTTGCCAGAACTTCAGGTGTCTTATGGCATCTAGGGAGCCAAATGTGATCCTCTGTTATTTTAGTGATCTGACTTAAAATATATCCTTTTAGCCTCATGGGGAGATTAACGCTCAGTGTGTTTTATACACTGGACATTGTGTCTATTCAAACAGTAGGGAAGCTCAAATATTTTAGTTAGCATTCAAAGCAATATTTTTGTCTTTTCTTGTGATACTTTTATTTTTTTCTTACCATAGATCTGTAAATATTTTTTTTCTCTGAACAGGTAAGTAGTTTTGGGTAATATGTTAGAATAGATTTGCCTCCCCTAGTGTCTAAAATGAGTTCTTCATGATCCTGTATTAGAAGTGTTACAGATCCTGCTCTGCAAAAAGCACATTCTGTAAGAAGTTAATAACAGTAGGAAATGAAGCTAAGAGGCAGGTGCCAAATAACCCAACTGTACTTTTCACAGTAATGAGTAATCTGTGCTTCTTTTCCTAATGCCTTGACTAAAAAGGCTTGTTTAGTGTGTGTGCTTCACACTGTAATATAGTGCTTCATTTCCTTCATAATTTCTGGAGCTGGGAGCTGAAGTAATGGTTTTCTGGGCCTTAGCACACTGCTTGATCTTGCAAAGTCTATTTCATGGTCTGCTAGATCCTAATGGAGATTGTTGGTAATGAGATAACATTTATTTATATAAAAGGAAATTTACTGCCAACTGCCTAAAACTTGCAAGCAATTGAAGTAATGATTTAAGTTTTTAGCTTATCAGTATGTAAGAAAATATACAGACGTCACAGTTTCAACTCCCTAAAATGCCCAAAATACCATATAGGTCAGGGTACCAAGACATAGTGTCTTTGCAAACTTTTAAATGAGGCTGTATATTAGTGGTTCTATTGCACACACATTTATGTCTGGAGCTTCTGCTTCCCGAGCAATTAAATAATTTGGCAACAAATGTTACACCTCATTCAGTAAAATCAGATATTATGTGCATCTGTTAATGTATTCAATCTTAGAGCCAAAGCATGAGCAAAAAGGTGGGGAACTTGTGCAGCTGCTCTTGAGAGGCTTTGAGGGTGACCTTGGTGTCAGCTATGCTGATGGCAGTTCTAGCAGAGCCTCTGCAGGGGCTGCAGCCACACTGGGAGTTATCCCTGCATTGGAGATTGCATAATTGTTAAGAGAAATGAGGAAAAATTGCCATTCTGAATTCCCAAGTGAGATCTACAGCACGTCAGTGAAGGCCAAACTGGTAAGTCTAGCCTGGCAATGTAGATGCTGTGCAAACCAAAGAGAATCAAAAGATCATTCCCCCCAAGAGCTCATGTGCAGTGCTCTTCATCTCAGCTTTAACTGATGCAATGTGTCCTTCTAGTATGCACACAGGGCTTTATTTTCAAATGGTGGTGATGTGGATGCCCCATTTCAGATTTTTGAGGAGGTTTTGTTTAGATGTTGCTCCTTTTTGGGTGGTGAATATTTTCTAATCAGAGAGATTTCTGATTTGAGAATCATCAAAACTGCATTCCTTTTCCAATCATGAAACAAATTATAAGCTATTAAACATTCAAAAATTTGTTGGCCCATGTATGCATTTACAGTAGGGGGAAAGAATATTGAGAAAGATCTCTCTGTTGCTCACAAGCTTAGTAACTGGATTATGTATTGATTTGAAGTTCTGTATCTGTAGAACAGAGTAATAATGTAATGAGTTCAGAGGTTTCATGAGTTCAAGTTTGAAGTAGTGAAGCCAAGGCTTAATTTTGTAGGTCACATCAAATCCGTGCCAATAATTCTTTAGGGGATGGCACATTATGTGTGCACCTACCACTTTTAAAGGCTAGAGACTCCTGAAAATGTCTATTAGCTCTGTTTTAATAAAACTTCATATCCAAAGTGTTGGAGACACTGATGATTAAGATTTCAAGTGTAGTGGCCTCAGGCACTGTATCTAACTTTCAGAAACCTTTCCAAGTTATCTAAAATAATAACAACTTCTTCACTTTTTACTTTCTTTTTTAAAAATTCAGGATCTCAGGGCTTTCTAAGGCTATGAAGTTGGTAGACTTCACAGGAAGGGTTCTTGAGCAACTTCAGTTTTACGATCAAAGCTCATTAGATGGCTTAAGATATGTCTGTTACCTTTTCATTTGAATTTATACAATGCACAACCAAAGTGGAAAATATTTTTTAAGTGGTTGCAAGAGAAATTTGATAGCAGTAAGAAGGTGCGGCAAAAACTGGCAACCTTTACCAGTGTTATGGGAGATAAGATTTTAGGTTTTGCAGCTTTCAGGTTTTGCTTTGTCTTGTTCTTTGTAAATGGTGTTAGGTTGATGCTATGGAGTTTTGTTTTATTTTGTTTTTCCTGGAGAGAGCATTTGTTTGGGTTGGGTTTTTTTGTCCCTGCTTGGTTAGTTAAGAGAGAGAGAAATTGTTCTTTCAATTATACCGATTTGAATCTAGAATAACTAAATATTCATGTGCTGTTAGTCTAGACCAAATGGGACAGAAAAACAGAGCCTAACTACTGCATTTGTTGATGAGTAGGAAAGAGATGAAACTTTAGAGAGGAAGATCTTAATTCACGTCCAAATACTTCTGATACTACTGATACTAAATTCAGGTTTTTGTTTTAGAAATGATTTAAAATACTGGTTCAGGAAATAAGTGTAAGGAAAAGAATCCTCTTTGATCTGCACATATGCCACTGGGAGAAGTACTTTTTGCTCCTTCCCTGCCTTTGTTGCTGTGAAAAGCCAACCAAACCCAGAAGAAAGTTTCCAGAAAGCAGCTGAGCCTGCAGGTTCAACTCTCCCCTGCGGCACCCTCAGCTCTGTAGTCCTGCCATCCTCCTCACTCAGGCACTGGCAAACCTGCAGTTGTTTGGGCAGCCACTCCACGCAGCTGAACTGAAAACTCATGAGGAAAAACAAGATTTCCAGCTCCAGGATTTCTGAATCAGCTCCATGAACCAGTTCACTTGGCAGTTACATTCTAGTTTTTTTTCCATAGCTGGGAAAAATGCTGGGAGGGGTTGGGTGGGGCTGGGGTAGGACACAGGACACTCCTGGAGCTGGCCTGAGCGAGCACTGATGGGCAGCTGGGAGCTTCATGTTATCTGTGATGGAGAGGATGTTAGTGATTCCTAAAGCCAGCAGCGTGTGCTCGGTGCCCAGCGTGGCTGGCTGCTGAACTGGGACACAGCCTGGCTCTGGAAACAACGTGTGGCTGGCACGCGTCCCTGTCCCCAGAATGGCTTCTTCCACTGAGGACAGGATTTTGCACTGAGGACAGGATTTTACCCTGCATCAGGAAAAGCACAATTAAAACTGCACATCAGCTAAGTAGTTCACTTTTTTTGAATGTAGGTTAATGCCAGAGCCGATTTATTTTGTGTTAGTTTTTCTTCTGAATTTAAAAAAGGACCAGAACTCTCTGTTCTCTGGGCATGTCAATCAACCAAATTATAGCACAGAAAACTGATGAATAAACACTACGATCAGTGTAGAAAGAAAACAAATAGCAATCACCCAATATCTCACTGAGTAACTGTGCAGAGCCAATAATTAACACTAATGACCTGTCCCTGTGGCATAGCTGCCCTTCAGCACTTTTAAAACCCCATACCCAATTCCCTCGTGGCACATCCTTGGGTCAGACAATGGACTATTTCAAGTCAGTAAGGCAGAGGCATGGTAAGAGTGCTGAAGTAGCTTATTTTTACAGAGCAGGGCTGGCCTTGGGGCATTAGCTGCTTTCAGCTGCCTCAGTGCTTTTGGGGGCCAGAGGAAGCCTCTCAGCAAGGCAGGTGGCAGATCTGACAGGGCTTAGGTCAGAAACTGCACCTTGGAAAGCTGCAGGTGTCTCCTGCTTGCTGTGAAACACCCACTGGATGTGTTCATGTCACTCGCTCGCACTCTGCAGAAATTCCCTCTGAGCTGCTGTCTTGTGCTATTTCATTCTGAAGATGGATATGTGCCCTGTCTTGAGGCTTGTGGAAGCTGACCCGACACTGCAGAAGGTAATGTGAATAGCAGGTAATAAGTCATATGAAGAAGAGCTGTCATTTTGCTCGCCAAAACCATGCATGACATTCTAAGCATATGGGGTCACCAACACAAGAAAAGCCATGTGTCCTGCCTAAAACATATAGAGGTGGCACTGGCATCACAAAATCATTTAGGCTGTAGCTGAAGCCCATTCTAGCATTGTAACAGCCAAAGCTCTCATCCGTGCTTGTGGCTTTTGGAACAATAAATGACATTTGAGATTCCGAGTTTGTTTTTCAGCATCACCGTGACAGAGCCATCATCACCATGACAGCCAGCCCCAAACAGCAGCACAAACCTGTCACAGCAGCAGACACTGCACAGGCTCCATTTTGGATGCCCACAGGGGAGTGCTTCCCAAAGGTTATGTGCAGGACATTCTCCACTCCAATATCAGCCGATGCCCCAGTGTGGATTTAGGGTACTACACTGACATTATTGAATTTGGAGCTTCAGCTGGATGAAAAACTATTCACTTTCTGGGAAAGGCTGCTATCATTAAATGGTCCCTGTATTCAACATTGTTTTGCAAAAACTGCTTCACAGTAACAGGCAGCTAACTGTAGGATCCATAAAACTATTCTTAATTTTCCTTCATGAAAGTTATTATAAACTGTAAATGAGTAATAATTTCTAAAATATCTGGGTTTTTTTAATTTTCAGCGGCTTAAATACTTAGAGTGTAAAATCAGTAGGGCAGATCACATGGAAATGCTAGACTAACAGCTCTAGCAACTAAGAAGGCGTTGCATTAAAATGCTAAGTATATATTTTGTATCAGAAATAGGGCTTTTCAAAGTAACAAAAGTTCCTATTTTAATTGGAATAGGAATAAAAGAACTTTATGTAAAAAGAGAATGTTATAGGAACTATAGTACTTTGATCATTACACCCTTTACTAAAATACTGCATAATAGAAATTTCTTTGATAAAAATTATATAATTTTTAAAATAATCAGTTTAGGTTGATTTTGAGCTCAGAAAAACACACCAGTGCTGAGAAACAGTTAAAATGACAAAGCTGTATTGGAAAAGAACCAGTGTGGTAAAATATTAATAACAATTATTTTAATCTACTGTGCATTGCCAAGAACTGAGAGCTTGAGAGAAAGCTGTCACAAAGACGTGATGTAGCACAAGTGGTAGCTGAAATTGAGACTGTTAGAGAAAAATATATGTGAACCAGAACTAAAATGACAATTCTACATTGGTATCTATGTGTGTGAAACCCAAATTGAAGGTTATGGATGAGCTTCAAACCAACAGATCTGGGACTGGTGTAATTATTGTGCTGAGCTATTATTGCAAACTCTTCATTCAGCTGAGCCTTCCAGGGTACCACATGTAATGAAGTTTAGAGGCTCTTACTTAATTTAAAGCTGCTCGTAGAGGTCGATGCCTTTTGGCAATGCTGCCAAGTCTTGTCAAATCTCAAAAGGGAGCAGCAGGCTTTAGGCTTGAGATGTTAGACGTGGGTAACTTCGGTGGATTCCGACGGATTCAGAGGTGTTTTTGACTTGCAGAAGGAAGGCAGAATGATGGTGTCTCACGATGCCTGGGGATGAGAGCAGGTGAGGGACACACAGCCCCCAGCTGTGCAGGGCAATCTGGATCTTTGTGCATCTGAGCACTGTGCCCCACCAAGGTGCAGCTGGGCAATGTCCCTCTGCTGCTACTTGGATTCAGTGCCTGCTGCAATTCCCTACGGTGCCTAGCATGGAATTTGGAGCATTTGATACCTTGGAGATATTTGGGCCTTTTATAATTCTTGTAGTATTAAACCTTGAAAAACACTGCGTTAAACTTCAGTCTGTTCCATTCCAGGGTCTCCATTATCACCTTATACATTTGCTTTATGATAATTCCTAAATTTGTCAATGGATTTTAAGGCCTTCCCACTCAGGAGACTGCACTTCTGTCCAGATACTCAGCTTGCAGAGTTAGGCTGTGTTTTAATGATATAATAAATTCCAATTTAGCACTCCCTCTTAGTACTGAAAATATTGCTATGGGCACATGGCAAAAATGCTGACTCTGTGTAAAACCTGTGCATGTTCTGATAAGTTTTTAAATTATTGACAAGCTAACATTGTACCAGTTCATTTATGCTGAACAGGTATTATTTGTCTTTTGCAGCCAGAGTAATGTTCCATAAAAGTGTAAGGCAGCCTGAATTTCAGAATTGCTGCCTTGGCCAACTTGGAAAATGCACCTGGATGGATCCAGGTTCAGGGCCAAAGGCTTTGGCATAATGACAGTGACTGTGAGAGAACACTTCCAGCACCATGTATGGCAAGGACTGTAAACAGTGCTGTGAACAGTGGATACACTGGAAGTGGAAATGGCATATTTTTATGTAAAAATTAATGCAGTGAAATTTTGTCAGAATTTTAGAAGCCCCTGTAGTTTGCCCCTCAAGTAATATGGGAAATGACAGAACTAAGTTTAAAGTGTTTTGAAGCAGAAACACAAAAATAGTGTTTTTATTGAGAGGGAAAAAAGAAAAGGTATTTAGGAATGGCTGGAATGCAAAGATCACCAGTGCACTTTGGTTTAAAAGTTGCTCTTTCTGAGCATAAGGAGAAGTGGAGTTGGGACTAGCGTTTACATAAGGTCACGGTTTACTTCTGAAAATTATATTGCTGCATCTGGCTGGAAATTGGCTTGCTTTGTGTGTCCATGTGTTTTTAAATGATAGATACGAAAAACATTTTTAGACCACTGTGAAATACTGATGCTTATGGCAGACAGTAATTTCTAGAGATGTATTTTCCTCACTACTAATGGACTTGTATAAAGCTTACACCTTGCAGAACTGGTCCTGCTCTAGTTACTGTTGTCACATTTTCTTCCCTGGTATAATTTGGCTGTGTAGCCTAGCTGCAGTACTGGGGCTTCTGGGTTTTTCTCTATTTCATGTTGAAGTGTGAATGTCCTCCAAAAATGTGGCTATGTGTGACTCCCTTGCAGAAAAGAGGAAAGGCCATACATCTGTTTTGTTTGGAGGAGCAAGTAGTCTGGGGAAACAAAATAAGTCTTTCTAAAGTGAGATCTTGGAAAACAAGACACAGCAAGTTGTTAGACTTCATGTTTGGCTACGGTGATGTAAGAGACCTCTGCAGGGCAGGGGAAGTTCAGATCTTCCTGCCTTCGGCTCCTCCTAATTGCTGAACTCCCTGATGTTCATCAGAATTCGCTGGTGGTGAGAGGCTGCCAGATTTGATAGAAATAACCAGAAACCTGAACTGAAGGGTGAGAAGTCTGTAACATGGAGTCGTCGTAATGACTAATGAAATCAGAATGAAGGCTGAATGACATTGACTCCTGTATGATAAACACTAGTGGGTCAAAATCTGAACACTACTGCACCCTAGGAAAATGCAGTTATATTTAGGAGAAAGGAGGAAAAAAAAAGAGCCTGAAACGTTCCTGTCAAGTCACATTTCTCTTACTGATGTTTACTCTTTCACTGTTGTCTCTTCAGCTTTTTCTTTTTTGTGCCTTTCCTTCTAAGCCTTGACAAGATAGGCAATATCGTTACATTGACACATTAGGATAGAATAAGAAATGTAGGAAAGCATTGTATGGAAATGGTTGTCAGCACAACTTTTCTGGTGTTCTTCTAGACTTTTAGTAAAATATTAGGTACTGGAAGCTTTTGTCTGTCTCTTACCTCATAATTTAATCTACCAGTTTACCCTCTGGGCCACTGCACCAGTTTTCTGTAGCTGTTCCTTTTCTCATTTCCTGACTTCTCTTTCGCACTCGGACACTTCTGGGAAGGAAGAACCAGCAGTGCTGCCTGTAAGGGTTGTCCCGAATTGTCCTGCACTTGTCTGCCTTTGATGGCATGTGCTGATGCAACAGGGGACACACAGGGGGTGCACAGGGGATACACTGTGGGGCCGCTGAATGAATAAATGCATTTCGTACAAGTTACTTCTTCATGCCACTGCCTGCTCATGTGCTCAGCTTAGTTTTAGGAAAAGCCACCTATTCATAGTGGCATTCAAGCACATATTCAGTACTTTACTGAGTCAGAGTTTCAGTGATCTGTTTTTTTTTTCTAAATTATACCAAATTATATAAATTACTTCCACATGGCTTTGGAACATAAGTCACCTTTTTGAGATGTTAAATAAAAAAATAAACTTGTAAAATAAACAAAACAAAATCCCAGAGGGAAGAAAACCAACAATCCTTTTCTACATTTTAAACCCAAGATTCTACCGCAGCCAAACCTTCTTCTTCCAATAAAAAGCTCTGCGGTGAGTTCAAGTATATATATATATATATTTCATTTTTCCCTAACTTCATCTTGGTCATTTGGAGAACTTGGAATTCACACTCCTCATTGGAAAACTTTTAAAGCTTGTGGTGGAATGGCTCAGGGCTGCAGGCCAGGAGACTTGAACACAGCTCTTTTGCCTCTTGTAGGCCAAAGAAATGTACTTTCACATCAGGCTTTTTATCCAGGATGGAAGTGGATTTGAAGTCAAAATGACATTCTTGGAAGTTTGTTTCCTTGCAGCAGGCACACACACTGAACAGTGTTTACTCATTTGGCAGTGTTGCCAGTCAAGGATTATCCCATCCCAATACTTGCCTTTTATGCTAAAAAATTACTACTAAACAGTTCTGCTTCTGACTCTGACTTTTCCCCAGTAACCAAAATGAATACTGTAAAATCCTTATCAATATAATGAATCTCATTCTCATATAAAGCAGGCTTTTATTAGAAAACTGTAGTCATATGTCTTTTCTTACTCAAGGCTGATGGTTCTGCAAGTACAGACAAGATGAATGTGCTTCATTCTCCATGGGATTCTGTGTGTTTCTTATTTCTCACAGCTCCTTTGCTTTTAGGATGGACATTGGTTTAATCAGAGCAGTCCTGCCAGTCATACTTAGTTATTTTTGGACACATAACCTTGGAGTTCAAGTAATTATGCCCTGAACGTGGTACTGAATTCGGTACTGAATTCAGGTTCAGGACATATTAATACATATTCTTATCTTATATCACACACTGTTCCTATACCCTAGTCAAACATACATGATGGTCTCTAGCAGTCTGATATTCATGGCAGAATTCTTTGAAGATTTAAGGTTAGAATCCTTGTCAGCTCCTGGACTAATGGCATATTATCTGAGAGAACTGCTCAGCAGCTTATAATATCAGTGCTTTCTGTGCTTTTTATCCTCAAATCCCTACATATTGAATAAGGTAAATATTCTTCTCCTCATCTTTTGGGAGAACAAACAGAAGAACAGCAGCAATGACATTTGCAAAAAAAGCAGCACCTTTCTGGCTGTCTCAAGCCAGGAAGTCACACTTAGTCTTTGTTCCCCCTTTATTTGGGGGAGGAATTCCCTGTGCTAATTGGTGCAGTGCTGCAAAAGAAGCAGCACCAACACTGTCCTTGTTTCCTGCCCTCCATTTAGTCAGGGAGTTGCCAGTGTGGCAGGAGCTGCTTTCCTTCTAACTGCATGCAGACTGCAGCCTTCACAGGAGAGTAAATGCCTTTTTATTCTTCTGTGGGAGTTTATCTCGGCTTCCAACCTATGAATAAAAACATTAGTTGGGAAAATGAAAGATTTTCTTATTGATAAGCCATGAAATTAAGCTCTTTGATCTTCGCTGGAAACCACCATATACACAGGTTTCTCTGTTCAGAGAAATAGAAGATTAATTCCATTAAACATCTAGAAAATAAAACAAAAGCCATGACCATTTTTCTTCTGGGAAATAATAACATCATTTTATGCTTTATCAGTATAATTTAGCTATGCATTATATAGAAAATAAAACCTTTTAAAAGATCTTGTGAGGAATAATTAAATAGATTAAAAGTGGCATTGTTGAAAATAATCAACAGAGATTTTTGTCGGTTGTGGGCAGATCCAAAACCTGTTGAAGTCAATGAAAGGCCTTACAGTGATTGAAGCTGGCTTTCCTATCCCCCCCTAGAACCACGAGTGTGCTCCATGGACGCTGCTGTATTGATTTTCTCTACCATGTCAAAGAGTAGGTGAGTATTCGTAAGTCAGAGCAAGAATCAAAGAAGTTTATAAACTGAGTCTCCCTGTCAGTTATGACTTAAGACCAGATTTGGAATGTATTTAGATGCCTAAAGACCAGCTAAAGAACACACTGGGCTTTCCCAAACCATGCAAAAGCTTTCCTGCATGATCCGGTGGGATGCAGGTCTCCATTGAATGCTAGGGGTACATTCAAAATTGGGCTCCTACATAAATGCCAATTTGGTTTTAAAAAGGGTATTTAGGCCTTAAAATTACTGAGGTGCCATTGCAAATGCTACCAAGGAAAGCAACTTCTCATACTAGAATATTTTTAGATTATCAGTAACTGCAATATGCAGATTTCAGTCAGACTAGGACCCTGTCTCAGTTATGAGTGGTCAGCAATGATTCTGGAATATATGAATATAAAGTAATATGACTTATAAAAAATGCCAAGCAGAAATTGTTTCTTCTATTTTGTTAAATATAATTACTGTCCTGAATGAGTTATGCTTTAAGAAGAAGAATAAATATTTTAAATGGTCTTGGAAAAAGACTGCAAAAAATATTAACGAGAAAGATACTAGTGCCATGAGAAAATAGAAAACTTGCTACCTGATACTTGAAGCAGAATAAATTGTTTTTCCTCACAATAGTTTTGACTCATGATACTGATGGTAATGGAAATATATCCACAAAGTGCAACTTAGAAGTTATGTAACTTGGAAAATGTCCTGGGAAAAGTCTAAATCATGAAATTCTAAATTAAGACACAAGCAAAAAAGATAGTATTTCTGGGGTGGTATTTGAAGGTTTTCAGAAGTGCTTCGTTAGCCAAGAGCTGAAAATTTGGAATCTGTGAAGCCAGAGTGTGTAATACAATGCTACCATTTGTGGGAATTCAGTTTGTGTGTTATCAGATATTCCCAAAAGGCTCCTGGCTATAAAGTTTAAAGTTAATAGAGAGTCAATGTAAAAGCAATTTAATGTTTAAAACTCTGCAATAAGGAACGAAAGCTGTTAAAAGCCCAAGAAAAATGTAGGTGCCTTTTCATAGTCGTTTTCATGCATATTCCAAGACTTTGGATGCTGTCTTAAACCCGTAATTTGAGATGCAGTCTAATTGTCTTTACCTTTCATTGTGGACCTATGCAACTAGAAGATCTTTGCTTCCAGGCAGTGTCTGGAATTTACTAGGGAAATTAATGACTCAGGGAACATTAAAGGCTCTGTAGAATTAAAATGTTCTGTATATCAAGAACACTATTATTAGTAAGCAAAGGTATGTATTTAAGCTTTCTGAAATGACTTTATTCTCAAGAGAAGCTGTTTTACAACAGAAACCTCATTTTCCAGTATCTGGATTTAGCTGTGTATAGTTAGTAAATTCAGTATAATTAATGCAATGTAGCTTACAAAGTTGATGCACTAATAAAATGTCAGGCCTATGATGAAGGTGTGAAGTTATACACTCATCATATTATTCTCAGATGTCACTGAAGTACAGTCATTCACTAAAAAATCTGATCAATGGAGCAGAGGCTCTCTTGCCACTATCTCAGATACATAATCTGAAAAGAAGCAAGCCCTAGGGAAGCACTGCAACCCCCAGCTGCCCATAAAGTGGCAGCTTGTCTGCTTGAAAGGCTAGTTAAAAGGTCGAGCTCTGTACAGCGTCCTGATGTTCCCTGGTAGCATTCCTCAGCAATAACTGTCTCTAAACACAGCAGAGTGACTGGGAAGGTGAGTACAAATCACCGCTGCTAGAGAAGGCTTGTCTTTGGAGATCAGAGGTAAGGAATGGAACGCATTTATTCTCATTTCTCTCTTATCTTTTTTCTTTCCTTTGAGGAAAGGAAAACGAAAGAAGACCACATTCAGTAAATGTGGAACTACATAAGCAGTGACTGTTTGGCTCTAAAAGTCAATCAGCTCTGGTCTTACACTGACTGTGTGTACAAGATATTTTATTGTTGGCAGTAGAAACAACTGTCTGGTTGTGCCGACACTTTACCAAGACACTGGTAAAGTTCATTGAAAATAGGTTTAAAGCCTCATATAAACCTTCTGTTTCTCCCATGCAGAATCTTAAATTATTCTTAAAGGATCCTGCTGAAATTTTGATCGTTTATTTCTTAGCAGCTGAATAGCTATTGACTGGTGGCTGGAAGCTCTGTGATGAACAGAAAATGGCTTGGGTTAAGAACTGGCTAAAAAAATTACAAGGTATGGGGAAACGTAAACATCCAAGTCTTTATTAACATGAAAGAAAACAGTCCAGAGTGCCCAGAGATAGCTGTGGAGGTTGCCAGAGCCTCATGTAGGTACCAGTAATCTCTGTGGGATTTTTCTGCTTGAGGAATGGCAAAGTGGTCGAAAGTCACCCATAGTCTGAGAGCATTTTGCCTGCGAAAATGGAAAAGTTTTAACTCACACAGAATCTAAATGCAAAATCTGTAATTTAATCTGACATGTATCTGATTTTCATCCATAATCAAGCAGTAGAAATGCATGTGTCTTTTGCCTTTCTGTATCCATTATCCATGAGGAAACTGAGGAGCGCCAGTCTGACTATGGAGATGGACTTGTAATTAAGGCATGGTGATCTCTACTGTCACTTACTCAACGCAGGCCAGAGGATACAGCTTCTCTAATGCACCACTTTCTTATCTAGGGCACAAGAATAAGCACAATATTTATCTTTAGCAGGGGCTGGCAGCATTGCAGCTTGTGCCTGCACTGCAGTTATCTTTAGACTTTGTCACAGAAATGACCTACCTAATATCCCAGATATCCTTTCCTTAAGGGTAGGGTAGAACTGGGTGTCTCTGAAACAAAATAATCACGTGTATTATCTAATTCTGCAGGCGGCTCAAGGGAGTACCTTCCAAAATGTTCTTCTCTATGTAAATTGAACTATGTTGACTAAACCACTAAGAGCTAAAACATGATTCAGTTATTGCTTAGCTGTGTGAAGTAACATCACAAAAATTCTTCAGAACAGCAAGTGAAATACTTAGTTAAGATTTAGAAGAAATGCTTACTTCAAATATAATGTACTTAGAAACTTAGCTAAACTTTGCTTTTTCATTGTAAAAAATGCTCTAAATCTTTAATAACTTCAAAGGTTGAGGGCTTCAGTTATACAGTAGCAAAGTGCTGACTGAGCCTTTCCTCAGAATGAGTTCAAAAGCAAGAGCACAACTTTCTTTGATCAGATACATCTCCTTAATTATATTATGGTTCTAGTGAAGTGTGCATTGCCTTGATAACTGCAACTGGTAAGTGTGACCCTTCTGTTCCTCCATCATACCACACAAAATAATCACTCTCCACATGTAACTCATGAGTTAATAAGTTATCTCCTTCATTGCCTGGCCTCTGATTTCTGATTAGAAGATCAAGGTTTTCAGTATACTGTTGGAAACCCTTCAGTCCTACACATTCTAGCAGAAAACAGGAAAGGAAAACAAACCTTCTGAGACAGTGTGGCCCTGGGTCAACCACTTCAAATTTCTGAAACCTGAAAACTAGAGAATGTATTGTTGTTTTATTTAATAACTAACAACTGTGCTCAAGTCTAGCAGGTCATGGCCATATTTACCAACAAAGGGTTACATTGGCACAAGAAGGGAGAAACTGAACCGATGAGAAAAAGAGAACAGAAGAGTGCTATTATGCAATTTAGTGCCCTTGCTGGGACTGAATACCTGTAGAGGGGTTGCTTGCTTCTCTAATCCTTAAAAAACCCACAAAGTATTCCACCTTTTATGACTGTGAGTTAGGTAAAAGGAGATGCTGATGAACTATTGATCTCTTCCTTTCAGCAGATCACTTCCTTTCAGGTGAGACTGAACACAGTGAAAGGCTTTAGACAAGCTAGAGTGGACCCAAATCCTGCCAGCTGTTCCAGAGGAGAAAGGATTTGAAGCATCACAGAACCTCACATAAATAATGGAGGTCCAAAACTTTGCATGTGTTAGCACATGTCTGTCTGGGATGTCACTCCTCTGAAACAACTGCCTGCGCTGTCCACAGGGACCTTGGCAGCACCTTCCCTGCCCTGTCCTGGTAGTGTGTTTGTACCTATCCTGTCCCTACACCATTTCCCACTTGTTTTCATGCCTTCCCTCCTAAATTGTATGCTTTTTATTTTCTTCAGTCATTCTTACTAAACCTATTTTTCTTCTCCCTGTCACTGTCAAATCTTTCCAACTTCTTGCCTTTCCAAATCGTCCCAGCTCTTTTCTGCTGAATTACACAGCTCACTTGCCTTCAGAGCCAAAGCTACAAAAACACAGGAGGAGTTTCTCTTTTCTTGTTTCTCAAGTATGGTGTTAAATTAACCATGGCAATTGTGCAATTGCAGAAAAAAAATCTTTCTTTAATTCAGGCCAGAAGTTGTATATTCAAAGCATTTTACTGTCAGGCTGTACCAAAAGTCTCAACTGTTCACGTGGGAACTGGAATTTTGGAAGCTTATATTTTAAACAAATTTGGGAAGATTTTCACACCATGACACTGCAGTGATATTTTCCTTCTGCCAAACTTCAATTTCTTACTATCTAGCTTGAAGGTATCAAAAAATGAAATGTTCTTTTTTTTCCTTTCTTTTTATTTTTGGATTGTAGATCATTATCCACTTGCATCTTTCTTGAAATTGGCTCGTTTGTTTAAGCTGATGCTTTCCAAAATCTTTCAGCTTGCGGCAAGCACCCAGCAGCACAGGAAATTCCTCAGAATGGTCAATACTGGCAAAGTTACAAACAACTAAAAATAGGTCTTATCATGGAAGGCTTTGAATGTGCTGACTGTAAGAGGTACTGTCAGCTCCACACGTAAGACACAGAACAGAAATCCTGGCTTTCTTTAGAGGTACTTTGGCAAAGACCTGCTCATCTCCTGAGGCAGTTCACATACACTGTTTCTGGGCATGTTTCCAAACAGAAAGTGGAGTAAATGCTATTCCACAAGCCAGGACAGGATTGAAAAACTGGCTCTGTAGCCCCTTTCTCTCAGAGCAATAAGCAAAACTGTTATGGTGAGACTGTGGTTTGTATCCTCCTTACTGATCCCAGAGATTACTGTCTCCAGCCGGTCACCACCACCTCCTTTGGCGTTCATAGTCTTTGTTGATTTGCCAGTTGCACTAAAAGTGCTTTGTTAGAGCAGAGGATTCACTCTTATATCAAATATTAAGGCAAAAAAAAAATTCCATCAAAAAGCTGGAGAAAGTTTGTTTTTTTCTGGAAGGACAATGGCATAGTTACTATACTGCGGTGCAGAGGCCATCTTACTACTAGTTTGCTTTAAAGAACTTATTCTTATGGAAATGTTAATGTTACTCAGTTCATCTTCAAGTGCCAATAGATCAAGCACTGGGGTGTTCTTAACCTCAGCTCTGCTGCATGAGATCAATATGAGCCAATGGTTTTCTGATTAGCTCTATATTGATTGACTTTAATCTAAGAGCCATGTTCCTCCCTAGTAACAGTAATGCCTCAGGAATGCCATGGCTTCCTTGATGATAGACGACATAATAATCTTCATTACATTATTTTCATTGCTCATTTTGAGCTCTTTCTCCATGCAAGTCATGCCTTATCCTTATTGCTTCACTTTGGATTTGGTAGCATCATTATTAAGATTAGTTAATTAATTTGTAAAACTTTTAATGTAGATACCTGTAGTTATTACTTCTGTGGCATGAATAATTTTTCAGTTTTTTAATATTCATGAGCTCAATAAATGTAGTTTCTAGAAAGAGAATGTGGTGTGCCATTGTGGACAAGGGATGACAGGATAAGAGTATACTTTTGCCTTCTAGAGGAAAGTCTCTTGAGAAAAAAAACTCTCAAGCCAAAATCAAACCTGGTTATTCTAGGTCTGTAAAGGTGTCAATGACTCAAGAAGATTTTTTCTTTTGTCATGGAATTTTATCAGGTGCTCTCTCCTTATGCGTAAAAGATTTTCTATGATCCCTGTTAGCTCTGTAAACCTCACCTAAATCTGAAAGCCAGGGTGGATACGTTCCTTTCCAACTCCTCTGCTGTTTGCAGGAGCACCACAGGCTAAATGAGGCCATCATTAAATTTTTTTTTGCACCCATTTATTTCTTTCTTAAGAGACAACTTTGAATAAACTTGTCCAAACATATTAGCTTTCAGCAGGATTTGCAGAGGTGTAACTGAGGACAGCCTGGCCTGCAGCAGTTTATGCTCTGCAGGTGACAGCACATGACAACACACATAACCAACATGTGACCTGAACATCTCTGTCTTTTACCGTGCCTTTTGAGTCTCGCAAAGTGAAACACTTGTTACCGCTTCAGTACAATTGCAATGTTTTAATATAAGTGGAATAAATATTAATTCACTGTAACCAAAAAGATTCTCTTCTTCTTCTAAATCAATTTTCTGCCAGTAGAAAATTGCTATGTACCAACTTTGGTGTTTTGGCTAGTGCAGTTTTAAATTCTCCGAGCAACAGGAGATCCATTGTTGCTTTTTAAAGACTATTTCATTTTAGTAGCTTCTACTAGGGGAAATTTGCAGATTCCCTATTTTTCAACTTTACGTTAGCAAAACCTGTTCTTGTCACAGGGAGTAATGAGCTAAAGAAACTTCCTTCTCTGTTCTCAGCTCCAATTACTGTTAAAGCACAGCGGTTTGGTGTTCCTGGGTGCTCACAGGAATCAAACGTCTTTAAGAGGTACGAAACACCTACGAAATGTGTTTATCTGTGTTTTATTAAATGTAAACCCATTTAGCTTATTCACTTATAGGACATCTGGCTAGAAACTGGCTTTTGATCCAAGATTGGCTTAGCAGCTTTAGGGACTGCCTAATCAGACAGCTTGGGACGTTTTGGAGTTACCCCAAGTGATGCCATTATGCTGTAGGAGACTGAATTCATACCTGGGAAATAAAAACTGTTTCAAATACAGTTACTATTTGAGGGCTGCAGGTTTTGATGGGAGACGAAGATGGTGGTAATTTGTGCTTGCAGAATCAGCTGTGCTGGAGGAGGGGTTAACACCTTTGTGATTGTGGCAGCTGTATAGCTGATTCCTATTAGCAGGGGGGTTTTTTTGTTGTGATCAAGCAGGTTTAAATTGTGCCTGCTTAATTAAGAACCTCTTCTAGGTGGCTGCCTAGAAGGATTCCATGTAGGCATGTCCTGGCTCTGCTTCTCTTTTGTTGTTTAAGAACACTGCATTAGATAAGTCAGAATGGAGATCTGCAGGTAAGACCAAGAATGACTTTTGTCTTTTGCTATTGTGGGAGGCGATTCATATGTATGCACATTTAACGTTTTGGGGTGAAATCCCTGGAGCTATGAGCAACTGGCAGAAAGCACTGGAAGCATGTTGGTCTGGGCCCCCCCGGATCCCAGCTGGTGTCTGCCTGGGCCTCTCTCCCATTCATTTGAGGTACAGCGCAAGGGTAGGAAAGTACACAGGGCACTGGCTCCTCCTGGGTTTTACCTGTGTGAACAGTCCTGATAGCAGCTCAGAGATGTTGCCTAAACCTGGGCAGAGACAGCTACTGGGTCACCCAAGGGACTAACTGGTTTTGTCTGGGCTGTGTGTGGTTTCGGCATTTGCTGGCCTCGGTGTGGGGAAATGTTGTGGGTGCGTTCTGCTGCTGTGGCTTTCTTGGTCTGTCTGCAGGGAAGCTGCGCTAGAGCTTAACCCTAGTGCTGAGGTGAATCTTATTACTGAGGCCTACATTAATCTCTCTGACAAGTGTGCTGTACACCTCAGTGCGTTTCTACTGGATCCAAATGAATGATTTTTCCTATGGAGAGTAATCTGCTTTAAATATAGCAAGTACCTGCACAGCACATGAAAACACAAGCAGGAACTTATGCCAGTGGGCTTCAGCTGTGTATTAGTGGGATAGTTCTTACCAAAAAGCTAGCTCAGCAAATAGGAAAGAAATGATCTTTTGTCAATCCTGTACTGCATCTGTCTACCCTTATTGTATGTGTAAGGTTGTGTAAATAATAAATCAGGAGCAAGTAAATTGTATCAAGGCAGAAAGCCAGTCAATCATTTCTAATCATCTCATTATGCTTGACAATATCTTTAGAAACTGCTTCTGTTATGATAGGGATGAAGGGAAACTTCTTAGCACAGTAGTTATCATCTGCTGTGCTTTTAGAGGTCTAATAAGATGATACTAGGTTTGAAAGATATACATCTAACTTTTAAAAATTTTTTTAAAAAAGTTTTTTAAGGGAACAAATAAATCTGACAAACATGGTAGTTGGTTTGAGGGTGATTTGGGAACAAAGCATGTGGTAGCATTTGTTAGGCTTCACAGAAGCAGAAAATCAATTTGCCTCCTGCAAGGGTTGTTGTTATCTCTGGTGTGCATACTTACTACCCATGCCAGCCCATAATTTCCGAGGCCTCTTGGTTAAAGATACTATCATTTTTAATGAAATTTAGTTCATGTCTTCAAATGATCTCAAAGTCAATTACTATTTAAAATACACAATAGATGCAGTTCTGTTTTATATTAAGGAAGATTGATCTCATTCCACCAGTTTAAAAGGTCTACCAGCAAGGATATTTTATGGGCTGTGTAGAAAAACATGGATCCTTTTGTTTTTCCTGTCTAATTCTCCTTCCCAAGATCTGATCTTGGCTGGTTATGGTCCTGCCTGCGCTGCCTGTATGTTGGTTGTTCAACTGGATGGACATATTGGGTGTGGAACTATTTATAAGTTAAATTATGAAATATAAGGAAAAATTGGTCTGTGTAAAGATGTTTTCTTTTTTGGTATTGCAGGGATTGTGTACTATTGTATGAGACTGAGGTCAAATCATAGTGCCATATAAGTATAGATTTTTTAATATTAAAAGAAACAAATTCAGAATGACAATTTCACTGAAATATTTTCTATTAACTTGGAAAAAGAGATAACTATGTCTTGCCTTGCCTATTGATCTTACAGAATATTTCACATTTTCCTATTAATCCATCTTCTCTTCAAAACTATGCCCAATGAAGCTTGCAGGAATCCCATGAGATGCATTACTGGAGAATGCAATATTCAATTTCTTTTCAGGCTTCAGTTTGTTTTGTATCAGGTACCAAGTTTCTGGTTCATTTCAGGTAACACAGAAATGAAGGAGGAAATAAGCAAGTGGCCCTCCTGAATATCAAACTAACTTAAAGTATGACAGAGTAAATCTTTATTTAAATACTTTGCTGATTGACCCTCTTTATAACCTGTGACAGCTTAATCTCACAAGCTATTTGTGCGATGACTTTACCAGTTTCTAGTATGGCAAAATACCCTGAAGACACATCACTTAATTTTTGCAAAAAGAGCTGAGTCAGCAGCTGCCTAGCTTGAAGAGTGAACAGTTCAGCATATTTTCACCAACATAAACAAACTTTGAAGAAACATCATGATCTTCTCAGTATTATTTATTTTTCCAACTCAATTAGCCCTTTTTGCCTTGCTCTTTCCTCTGTCACACCTCTTAGCACAGATGTGTTGTGGAGACAGGCACTGTGTGCTAGCTCCATGTCTATGCTGCACAGGTATAGCTCTGTACCAGCGAGGGATGTGCCTTGACATCATTCCAATAAAAACAAGTACTGGCAGTGAGATTCTGGAGACGGCTGATGAGTTTTCAAGTACTAATTTTGACTTCTCAGAATTTGATAACTCGCTGGCTGGGTAGGAAAACTGAATATTGCAGTAAATCCTTGGTTAAGCATATGTTTTTGTAAAACCTTGTGGTTCATGCATCAATTTGATTCTCAGTCACCTCTAGGAAAAATTATTTTTAAAGCAAGGTGGCTGTTTATAGAGCTTGGTCTGTCTGCAGCTTTTGTCCCCATCCCTAAAGGGTACCACTTTGTTTTCTCTATACCATGCCTTGTACTGTGCTGCGGTCAACGCTTTACAGAGTGTTCTGGCTATTAAAGCCTTGCTTTTCACACCTTTCTCCTCTTTTTATCTGTGTTTCTGGGGGTTTTTTTGCGGTATGATCCTGCTGGGCCAGGCCCTGGGCCGTGGTGGTGCCGTGCTGCCTTTGCCCCAGGAGAGCCCAGTTCTGGGCACAGGGGGACATCGTGGTGGGAGCATCACATGAGGGCACAGAGACCCAAAGGCAGCAGTCAAAGGGGTGGCACGGCAGGGAGGAGGTGGCGAGGGAGAGGAGAACGCGAGTGAGCGTGCTCCGGGCAGCCCTTCCAGGCTCGTCTGCCCTGGAGAGCCGTGCGCCCCAGGGAGCGGCCGCGCTCCGCCCTCCCCTGCGGGAGCTGCCGCTGCTGCCGAAACCGTGCGTGTGTTCCACGGTGCCCGTGCCCCTCGGGAGGGCGAGCAGAGGGCGAGCTGGCAGCACGGCTCGGCTCGGGGGGCCGAGCGCTGGGAGCTTTGCCGGAGGGCAGGTCAGCTGTGCGGGTCCTCCTTGTCCGCGCTGTGACCGGCGCGGCCGAGCAGGGCGAGGCGCTGAACGCCTCTGCGAGCGCCGCGGTGAGGGCTCGTCCTGGCTGCCCTGAGCTGGGCCTTGCGCTGTGCTCTGGCTCTGCCCCTCTGCCTCGGCTCCGGCTCTGCCCCTCTGCCTCGGCTCCGGCTCTGCCCCTCTGCCTCGGCTCCGGCTCTGCCCCTCTGCCTCGGCTCTGGCTCTGCCCCTCTGCCTTTCCTCTGGCTTTGTGCTGTGCGCAACAGACACGCTGTAGGGGACGGCAGCACTGAAACCCAAACCTCTCAGCCCTGGCCTGAGGCACAGCCGTGGGAGCCCTGGGGCGAGGCACAAACCACCTGAGTACCTCACTGGGGTGGCTGTGCTTTTCAACTAAAAACCCTCAAATTTTAAAAATTTTTGTCTACGAACTTTCTAAAAAAAAAGGTCATCCCAAAAGCACACAGTGAAAGCAATGCACAAGTATATGGTGAAGTGGTGCTTCAGTTTAAGCTCATGAATGCTTCATCATCAGTATATTCAGTGCACAGCTCGGCTGCCTAAGCAGCTGTCAGAAAACAAATGTACTCTGGAGAGTAATACACTCTTCAGGCATCATTTCAGATTATGTAGATAATTTAAGATTAACCCTTCAGTGCTTTAATAAGATTTAGTGTTTTATATATTATCCCAACATGAATGAACCTTTCAGAGTGATGCCAAAGGCAGGATGACTTTCATTATTAGTTTTAAGTGACAGCAGTAGCTCGTTTAACCATTGTGTCAATATGTTAGTATATCTAACTGTTTTATTCCCTGGTCATGTATACCTGTACTGTTTCTAGTCTGAGTTTTATTTGCAACCTTCTCTGTCTGGTTGTTTTTTTAATATCAGAACATATCATATGTTGAATGACATTATATGAAATTATTATTTGTACCAGGTAAAACTTTAAGACATTTTATTTGTTTGCATGTAACTGCATGACCTAAAATGTTAGGACTACTATCAATTATAACCAGTTAAGATAAGAGAGAATTATTTTGTGCCTGAATGATACTGCTGGGATCACTAAAGAGACAATGAATTTTATTACTTTGTATTGAGTCCAGTCACCTTATTGTCCTTCTATTTTGATTGTGGTTGCTGGTTTGCAAATATGATGCCTTTTGTAGTTCATATCCTGTGAGTGTCTTGTTAGTAATCTGTCTAGACTCTAGTCTTAGATTTTCTTTGCTTTTTCCTAAGGCAGTCATGAATGGAATTTGTCCAAAGAATATTGATGAAGCAAAAAACCTCTATCCTTGTATTGAAAATGATCATAGAGTTCTGAACAGCCAAAACACACGTGGTAGTCTTCTCTTGTGGAAATCTATAAAGCCATGCTGCCATAATCAAAGCTCTCTTTGTTATTGCAGGTTGATATTCTTGTCTGTACATTTAATAGGAGTCTTACTGTCTGACCTTATATAATATGTGTGAATATTTCACAGATAGCTCCAGTATCCTGCCCACTAGGTAAAATGATTGCTGATCTTTAATCTTCAGTTTTTGATTTGAGACGTGGTGAGTGTTGGAAGCCTGCCACATACCTTGATAAGCTGTTATAAAGGTTAATTACACATTATTTTACTTTCTTGAAAATCTGTTCCATTTTCTGGTCTGAAATTTCCAGCTGCTGTTACAAAGGACCATATTCCTATACAAAGCATGTTCCAGTGGGAACATTTATGGGGCTGGAGTTCAATATATTAATGCCTTTCCTCTAAGCTGAAGTCAGGCAGGAAATATATGAGAGACTTGCAATAGGTAATGTGTATCTGACAAGGAAGGCCATGAGAAGCTGAGAGACCAAGATTGGAGGTGAGGAGGGAGACTAAGAGGCTAGATTCAGGATGAGCCCTTTTTAGGATATATCTCCATTTTAATTTGATTTGAATTTCTACTGTGCACATCTGCAGATGCCTCACTGGGTGGCTACTGAGGTTCATGGCATTCTGAACTTTAAGTTTGAACTAAGTACAAGCATACAACTGCAAGGTGCCCTGGCAATGCAAAGGTGCCACTTGTGCCATTGCATTTCTCGATGTGGAAATTTTCTGAATCTTAAGGTTGTGTACTAAAATTTTCCCATGTTCCAATGAAAACCCCATTTCTCTTGCATATCATAATACAATTAGAGTTTGAAAGGAACTCAAAAGTCATCTAGTTCAACCCCTGTGTGTGTTTTGTGGAAGCTAGCATGGAGGTGGGTGCAATTCACCTAAAAGGTTATGCAGAGTGTATGCTACTTTTGAAACATCTCTTAAGAAGCCAGTGCTGGTTTCCTTCATTTCAAAGAGTAACAGAGGGTAATTGTTGTAAAGAGCACAATAGTGCAGTGTACTTCAACCTGCGATCTCTAATCTGACTGGACTGCAAGTGAGCACAGAGGCGTCAAAACATTATCTGTGAAATGTTTGCCAAAAACTGAAGTGCTGACAGGTTTAGCTGGAATCTGGCTCCTGGTGATTGTTAGCACTTGCTGGCAACAACAGGTACAAATTGCTAGAAATTGCCAGCAAGCAATTTTAATGCTGAAGTTACAATGCTGTGAACCAAACATTTTCCGTTTAGCCTGGTGATAAGTACTGTGGGGTTCATGTTTCCAATAAAGAACGAGGACTACAACTACTCTAAGGCAAGTCAAAGCAATGAGACTTGACCCTGCCTCTCTTCCTCTCTCCCCTTCCCCTGTCCTATTTTGAGGTTTCAGCGTAAGTGTCCAGAATAGAAAATTATTTACTTGCTGATGCTAATTGTGAATGCCTTTACTTTCCCATTTATTTTGGAGTTGTGTTGGTACAGGACTGGGCAATGGCAATTTCAAATATGCTCAGGTGTTTTAAATGAGAGTTGATGCTGTAACTCTATCACCTTTTCAAACGAATAGAAAACTACCAATGAGTGAGGGGGGGGAAGAAAAGGAATATGTATCATAAAAATTGCCTTAGACACTTGCATGTAACTTCAGACGTTACATTTCATCTTGAGAAATAAATACAGTGTCTCTGGTCAAAATCTGTTTTACAGATACTTCTACCCTCAGTGATTTCTAGTTGATGTAAGGAAAAAGTAATTCATTATTTGTTCAGCACAATAGTAACACACAGGACACATTTTTATCTGTGCACAGCTCCTTGGTACCTTAACTGCATCATGCCTGACATTCAAGAATTTTGTGAAAATGCAGAGCAGGTAGCTATTTTTATGAAGTAGATTTGTATACAAACCACATAGTTCTTTCTCTTTGGCCTGCTGGTTACTCATCCCATCATGATCCTCTTTCCCAACAGCTTCTGTTTCTTTCATTTCCCCCTTCTCACAAATTCTTGTTGTAGTAGCAGTGCCTCTGGCAATATTTCTCCCGTTGTCTTTGATAACGTCACAACTTCCCTGGAGCGTGCTGCGATGCTGGCTCATGACCTGCTCAGTGTATCAAGGTCGCTCAGCTGCCCTGCCCACGCCCTGTCCTCCTCGGCATAAGGCAGCATGGCCAGAGCCTGGAAATCTGCCACTCGCTCTGGTGGTGATTCCTGACCCGAACAGATGTGCTTTCAGATCAGTACGTTCTGTACGTCTCCCACACAGATACATCTTGCAGGCATTGTTTAAGGCTGGCTCCCAAAATCCTGTAATACTCTAAGAAGGAAAGCAGATCCTATTAGAGTGCTGAATGGTTTAGTAATTGGAGTTGTCCTTCTCTCCAGAAGTTCTTCACAGGTCATGAGAACCATCAATAACATATATTTGCTTTATTTAAGCACTGTTTGATCAGTGATTTTAGGCCCACATGGACTGCTTTTGTACAGGATTAAGAGTTCTAATTTTTTAGAAGGGAATTTGATTTGTGGAAGGGAGACTGAAATTCTGCCTTACTTTGAAGGGGTGTTAGACAAAGATGTGTAATGTTGAGCTATAAATGCATTTACATGTGTAAGAGATTTCTGTACTGTGCTGTTGCGTTTTCATCCAGGAACTAGTGCTGTAGCTTGATCCAACCAGCATTGAAACAATGCCTAATGGTAAAAATGCACTCGGCCAGTTGCGATCAGCAAGGACTGTCTCCAGCTGGAAAGGTTTCCTGGATTGGGTCCGGGGGCAGACAGGGGTGGGTGTTTAACTCCTAAGAAATAAAAATGCCTCAGTTGCCCTGGTGTAATTCCATCCCCCTTCCCCACCTTTGTCAAGCCTTGCCATCTGCAAGGGTGGGATGTGGCCCTGTAACCAGAGCAGTGTGCTCCTTCCAGTCCTTAGCTCTCATGGACAGAAGGAGGTTTTAGAAATTGCTAGGGGTTTTCATTGCAGATCTTCCACCGGCTGCCAGTTACTCTGAATTGCGGATACTGTTAGGAAGTTGACAAAATCATTTGGCCGCACTGATGATTAATTTATAAAGGGCTTAAAGGCATTAAACCAGTGACCTGGTAAAAATCATTGGTGTCAGATAAAGGGATGCCTGCATTAACAGAGCTGAGGCCTTTTAACAGCTTTTAGAGGAAAAATATGTGTTAAAAGCATGCTAAAAATGACACTGTTCAGAGAACAGGGCAGCCAAAGTAATTTGCAAAGAGAAATAAGTATGGTAGTTTTGCATACAGATTTTGATTGTTGCAAATACTAATCTAGGCCTACAGCACCAGTGAGATGAAAAGTAGAGAAAGATAAATTCTCAGCCTCTCTTGTTATAGAAAGACAGTTCATTTTTCTTTATCATTAAATGCTTGGTAATAGGAAACTCATCTTGCAGTTTTGGATCCTTACATCCACCTAGAGTCTCATTGAAGCTATTCCCAGCAAAAGTGGTCTGTCTGAGAATTGTGCCTTTTAGTAAAGGGGCCTTCTTCTGCAATTTATGCATATTCCCTATTTGGTGTTCTGATGTTGGTGGTTCTTATGGCTCACATCTGTTAATGACATTTATGTAAAGAATTTATATAAACTCTTCACATTTCTGTAAAGGATTTATATAAACTCTTCACCACTCAGACTAAGTCAAGTAAAAACTTGAATTTTTTTAATTTTTAAGAAGGCTTTTGTATGTTAAATTCTGCAATTCCAAAGAAATTTTGGAAGAGAAATTTTTTTTTTGAAAACATAACCTAATCTCTTTTGCTAAACAATTGAAGAAAATCATATTTTTTGAAACATCTGCCTCAATACATCAACGTGACTTCTCAAATACTTTGGCAAGCACTATTCCAAACTAGCTTTTTAAAGAAGGAAGGTATTCAGCTTGCATTTATTTACAGATTGACTGTGTCATGGACAGTGTTGGATAGGGTCTGTCAGGGTTATTTGCTCGCAGGCAGCACTTTATCATCGTGACAGTACTGCCTCACATGTTGAGGTTAACATTATCAAGCTTTGGAGACCTGCGCATCGCAGAAAGAACCATCTCCAGCTCCTCAGCACTGCCTATTCAGAATATATTGCAGGGCAATTCTGCTCCTCTCCAATGGTCATATTTTGTAACTTTCTGTCTTTTAAGATTGTGACTGTCATAACAGTACTCCTTCCTTTGCGTTTAAAATAGCCTGAGATAATGTAAGTTTTGAGCAGTAATTACTGCTATATTAGATATCTTGTCTGCTCCAAGGAAAGATCACACCAATTAGATTTTAATGATTATATGTAAAATTAAAGCCACTAGTCTCCATATAGAAAATGCCTACTGAGATAATCAATTATTGCAAGCAGGGGAGAAACAGCAATTCATATTTGTGGTGGTTAAATGACCACATTGTTTGCCTGAACCTGTGTCCAATTTCTACTATTCAACAATGCTGTAATAGAATATCAAGTCTTGGGCAACCCCCGCAATAAAAGGAGGCAATTATCGCAGTGCTGCAGTTAATGAATGACCTTGCTGACAGGAAAAATCATTACAATTAAACATAGTGAGGTTGTTCTTCTGTTTGTTTTTTAAACCTTTCCTACTTCAAAAGAAAAGTGCCTTTGGTTTTAGGAAGGCAATAATAATCAGATTGTAACTGAATTGGAAATGAAATAGTGCATCTCCCTTACTGTCAAACATCACCACTGGTTTGTGTTTATTAGCAGACAATATGCGTTTGCTGCTGTTCTCTAAAGGATTTTTAGGCAGTACTTAGCCAGCAAATCTAGAGTTCATTTTCTAACACAATCTGTCTTGAGGCACTGACACTGAAGATACATATCCAGGAGTTATTTTTCAGTTGCGCTGTAGGCTTAGTCAGTTCTCTTCTCTGCCCTGCCTTCTCGGTTCCCATTTTCTGAGCAGTCAGCTTGGTGACAAGAATGAAGAACTCATTTGGGCTAAAAAAAGCCACTTCCTTGCTAGGAGAAAGGTTGTGTCAGTCCAAAGGTTCTGCAATGAAAGGATAATTTTGCTTAAATATGCCTGTATTGCAGTAGATAATTTTGCATTATCTTCCTACAAATGGGAAATGGAGTTATTATAATGTCCGGTGACATTGCCTAGATTGAAACACAAGATAGATTTAGCTGCTTTTTCATTTGTTCTCCTAATTGAACCATCCAACCCCCAAAACGCAGTGGAAGTGAGAAAGAGTACTCCAAGGAAATATTAATAGTGTGGAACATAGAAAAATAATTACAGAATTATTTCAAATGTCAGTATTGCAGTGTTGTGTTTAGTTCACCAGATCCAAGTTAAACAGAAGAGTAGCAGAATAAGGAGTTTTTGAGGAAAATATCTGTTTTTCATTGTGCTTGAATGAAGCTGCCTTTTCTAAACATTTCATTATGTAGTCTGTACGTAATGTGAAGGGGGTTTTTTGAAATGTAAATGGATAAAATGTAAAAGTTTATATTGAATGGGGATACTGTAGTCAGTACAGTCAGAGTAGAGGGTTTCTGAGACAGTTTTTGCCCATGAAACATTGACATTGACTTTCTATCCTCATTCAAAATTATTTTTGCTGTTGAGGTTGAGCAAAGTAAAAGCGTAACCAGATGCATTAATTTATGAAAAGGTAAAAAATATTGTACAATTTTACTTTTATTTTGAAGGTAATAGCCAGTGACTTTTAAATACATGAGTCCATAAAATCCCCACTGGATAAGTTCTCTCCTGTACTATCTTGGTAAAAAATTGTCCTACTCACTGTATCAGGCACCCTTATGAGACAATAACCTGACCTCTGTGCGTCGTCTCTACGTGAGATTTTGTATGTGTTCTTCCAGGCAACATTGCAATTGGGGTTTGGTTTACAGCTTACCATGGCAATCCTTCAGAGGAACCTACTGTCAAGAGGATATGTGGTTTAAGGCTTTTTTTAAAAACTGAATATTTTGAAATGTTTGTTTGTGCTGAGCAAGCACTATTCTAGGCGAAGTTTTAGAGGGGAAAAGTTGTCATGCTATGTTCACTATGCACCATTGTCTAAACTTAGCAATTACTGAAACAGCACTTGGTTGCAATTTCTTCCTCATTTTTTTTTTTCTTTCTTTCTCTCACTCTGGCTCTCTTTTTTTTTTAAAAAGCATATTCAGGCTTTGGAGAGCTGAATGATTTTTGAAAAATTCTTGCAATTTATGACAGCCACCTGCTCTCTTGGTCACAGATTAATAACACCTGACCAAGCATGAAAACATGCTGAGTCCATCTGCCTCTCCCCACGCAGGGGGCATTGCAGTCTTGTCTTATTAACTCCCCAGCACAGCATCCCGTTCAGAACCGTGTTATCAGTCCTGTGCAACCAGCTCATTTGAGAGAATGTGGGATCTGTTCACACAGCACCTTGGAAACAACCTTTTTGTCTGGACTTCTTTTGCCATAGTGCTGCCAAGTCCTCCCTGTGCCCATTATTTGAGAAGAGCTTTATTGTTAGTTAATATTCCCTAGAGATTCTTACTGAGCCTCTTTCAATGAACTGCAGGGATGCTGCCTGTGTTTGTTGGACCCTTTCTCGTAGAACTGCCTATGGATTATATGTTCTTGCTTAGTTCTGAAAAGTGATAAAATACGTGTTCAATTTCAAGCACAAAAAGCGGTCCTAGTGAAATAAGTACTAGGATGACACAAAAATGATCACTAAAATAAACTTTTATTGTTATTTCAAAATAAATTAAAAAAAAAAGAAAAAAATTCCACTGAGATACCTGTAACTGGAAAAATGTATGAACAAGTGATGGCTTACATCTGCACAGAAGATATTTCTTGAAATAGTAACGATAATTAGTACCTTCAGGTGCCATCAGCCTGTACTGTGCTTATATAATACCCAGCTGTATAATTAAGTGATCTTATTTTCAGCTTGATCCTTTCTTTTTTCCATAATTATCTGTTCAAATCTTACACTTGTGAAGCCTGACACTTGTGCTGCAGTGCTGTTAACCCTGGCTTAAGCCGTGCAGAACAACTTTCAGCATTAGTTCAACAGTTTAAGCTTCTTGGGCCAAAGTGCCTTGCTGTCCCAGAGCAGACCTCGGCTGGGTTCTTATGTGCTCAGACAATGCTAATGACTGACTGGAGCTCTCTTCTCCATAAAACTCTTCCAAATCTGGGTAGGAAACAAGGAAACAGATGAATTAGTTTGTAGGAGCTCTTACAAATAATGAAAGATATAAGTCAGTGTCAGATTCTAAGGCCGTTAAAGCTGAATCATGGTGTTGAAAGAAGACTCCAATTTGAAATGAGGTAAATACTTGCCTGTTTTTGGAAGACTGTAACCCCTGTCCTGCCATGTTTTTTTAACTCATGTCTGTACTGAAATTTCTTTCTGATGAAGAGAAATATGTAACTTCTTTTAAATGAAACCAGGAATTGCAGTAATTTAGGAGGAATTAGAAGGACATATGCTGACGTTTCCTTATCTATCCAATGTAGTTTGTAGGTACTAGATGGGCTCTGAAAGGATTTATTTTTCTCACTGTGCACTTCTGCTTTTCACATTGCTGCTCTTTGGAACTTTTAATGTTCAAGCTTGTGAAAAATGAACATCTGGACAAAAGCACTGTATGTGGTTGTATCTCATGCTGACTACTTATGTCCAAAGATTTTGCTGCTGTTCTTTAAATGCTAGGAAAGGAGGAAAAATTACTTTTTGGGAGAAAATCAAATATTTTGCTTGAGTGAAAACAATCACTTGTTATTTTTAAAAAAATGAATTAATTTGTGGAAGCAAAATTTGAAAGCACACATTCCTCTGTGATAAACCTTCTGTTTTGTGTCACCTCTGATCATAAAACTTATTGTACTGATTTTGTTTGGGATAGGCTTCAAATTACTGATATTATATTAGCCTAACTGAATGCCTGTAGAACAGGAAAAGTTAGTAAAGACATGTTGGTAGTATATCCCTGTGTCTACCCTTATTTAGATTTGCTGCACAGCTGCTTTTATGGACAGTGAAGAAAAGAGACCATTCACTTATAGGGAACTTCATTTGCAGAAAAAGGTGATTGAAATGAAAATGCAATTATAAGTAATATGAGTCAAAGCCCATTTTTAGACAAGCGCTATTGTTCAATATAGTATGGAATATAAAAAACTAATTTTCTCCTCACTTTCACCACATCTTAAGCAAGCCTTTTGTACTGAGAATTTGCAAAATTAAATTCTTTTGACAATGGATTTCATTTAGCTATAAAAAACCCCCAATTTCTTATAAGGTTTGTATTACGCAGTGTCAGCTCTGCTAGACACAACTGTTCCTTTTCTCTCCTAACTCTGTTTTCCTCCTTTTCCCTTCCACTTTATGGACTACTCCTATGAATCTTAAACAGGTGACAGCTGTATCTGACAGCAAAACACCTTCTTAGCGGTCCACGAGGTCACGCAGGTTTTAGGTTTGCTTTCAGACTCCTTAGGTTTGAATTGCTGGGTTTAGTAACCCTGTAAGTGGAAATTAGACATAGTTTGGAGTAACCTTTAGGTGCCTTGCAACACTTAGAGATAATTTTATCCCCCCAACAAGCTAAAATATTCTCACTTGAAATAATTGTCACTATTTGGCAGATCACAAGGAAAGCTGCTTGTTCAGTCTTGAACTGCTCTCATTCTCTGCCTGTGAGTAGCTATTTGCCACACCTTCTTCAAGGTGGAATAAAGCTTTCAGTCTCCATCTTCCTTGTTATCTCTACAAACATGCACTCAATGGCCAGCTTTTGTTGTCATGATCAACCATGACAAACATTTCTTTTTATATGCTTGTCAGATGTAGATACTCTTATAATTCAATTCAGGGGGCCTTTGGATTTGGCTTTGATTTGGAGTGTATTCTGTAAATTTGCTGGCTATAAAAATCAACTTTTATGCACATTTTAAAACTAGTGTTGACTAAAATCAAGGCTTTTAATTTAGAAAACTATACTTGAGGAAAGCAGTTATGTCAAGGAACCTCTGAAAATGTCAAGTCTTCTCTGCTTGGGGGTTTTTATTTCATAAATGGGCTCTAGAGTGTTGACATTTCAGTCTAGGATCTCAGAGTCTGCCCTTGGGTGAGGCTGCAGGCTCTTGGCACACCCCCAAACACATCGTCTGTCAGATCCATCAGGCTTCAGTTGCTGGCCGATCTCCTTGGCCCATGTTTTTGTCAGTGCAAACTCACTACAGATCTTTAGCCTCTGGTCTGTTTGCTGCTCTGCAGTCTTTTCTCTGTGCATGGGAGCCTGTCTTGTAACTAGGTGAAGAGCTTGTATTGTTTTTCTTTAAATGAATGCTTTTTCAGTTTCATTCCTTTTACTTTCTTGCTGACCTGCAGTCAGTTGTGGCTACAGTACAGTTCCCTGTAGTTTCCAATGGCAAGGTTCTACACAGAAAGAAGCTCTCTGCTTTGTTTTGCAGCCATCTGTGGAAAAATATCTCACTGTTATGATGCATATAGTCTGGGATTTGTTTTCCTCTCACTACCCGCGGCCTTTTCAAGAATGTTCTTGTTTGTGTAAGCGGAACTTAACTATCAATTTGGCACTATTTACCTGCTGTGCTCCTACGTGCAGCGTGTTGTGACACAAAACCAGATGTGCACAATAATAAGGGGACTTATCACCTAGAATCTGATGTAAAGAATGCTCTAATTATTCTAGTTGGTGTAGAATTACTGTAAAAATTAAATGTTTGAAAGAATGAAAGACATATGCTTACTTTAGAAAGTATATGGTAGTGAATTAATAGTTGAATCGAGTATTATTTAATCTTTGCCTCAGGATCAGAATCTGGTATTCCTAATAATGCTGATTATGAGCTGCCTTTAGGGAAGCTGTAGAATGAAGTACTATTCACTGTAAGGAAGAATTGTAAAACATTTCCCCAAAATAGTAAATGTAACCGAGAATTGCACAGGTATTAATCTGACATGCAGCTACATTGTTTCAGGGAAATCTGTCTATCTTGCAGTTTCTAAATGGAGGAAAAGTCCAGCAAAGCACTCAGAATGTCTGCCATTTTCTCAATGATTGCCAATAATTATGTCTCTCTTTTGAAATGATCTACAAGTAATTCAAACTGATGAGAATGTGAGATGTGCCAAATGATTTGGCAAAATATCAGGTACCTCAGAACATGGTGGCTCCTGCTGACCTCCTGTATAAAATGACACAATGTGGTGTGACTGACACTGCATAACATTAAGCAGCATGTAGGAAATTGGAAAATGCAGTGTTTTCAAGGCCAAGGTACTGAGGAAAAATGCATTTTTGATGGATGTCTACTTAAAAAATCTTGCTGTTTGTGAAATGCTGTTTTGGCCTCTTGCTGTATTGGAGGACATGGAATGGATTTTTTTGTCTGGATATTAGCCTTGGCTCTGATCAGCTAAAAGATGCTGTTGAAAATATTGGGAAGGATGGTAAATTATTGGGTAAACAGTTGGATCTATGTAAGGTCTGTTTTCTTAATAGGGAGAGAGAAGGAAGTGAAATTTCTCTTATGAATCAAAAGCTTACAGAAAAACATCATAACATTAGCTATTATCCAAGACTGGGATTCTCTCTTGGATTCAGAGTTTTGTGCTGAAATTTAAAGAATAATCTCCAAGCAGTGAGATTTAAATACCCTCTATTATTTGCTAGTACTTGCCCTGTGTGCTGACCTCCCTGCCATGAACCCAGCTGTCCTCAGAGCAAAGGGACACAGGGTGACAGTCTGGGCTACAGAGAGATGGATGTGCTGGCTTGGAGTGAGGAGCATTTACCACTTATTCAGAAGCAAAGGCTCACCTGTGAAGAGAGACCTATGGAGATGATTTACCAGCTTGCCAAAATGTCCTAAGAAATGCTTAATTGTCTCTGTAAAAGGTCTCTGAAAATTTTTCATGGTTTCATTCTTAGAATTAGAAGGTTCAAATAAAGAAAAGGGACAAGCAGAAGCTGCATAGCAATCTTACAGGCTTGGATTCAGATTAAGAGCCTGTGGAAGTGGATGGAAATTTTGGAGCTAAAGCTTATGAAGGCAACTTAAAATGTTAAGACTAACAGCCTTGTCATACAAGGAACTAAAATAATTGAGAGTAGTAGTCATATACTACAGCTAGTTTAATTTGTGTTTGTAATAACTTCAATTTTTCAGTAGTGCAAAGAAATACATTTTTTGTCATGGTGGAGATTTTTCGTAATTTTTGGTTTTGTTGGAGAAAAACACTGAACAAGTTGCAAGTACTTCAGGAGAAATTCAGGAAGCATTAGTTCAGAAACAGTCTCAAGTGTCTTTTCTACACTTGTTTAGGGCTATAGTGATTTACATGCCAGTGATATTTAACTTCTGTGCTGTTTCAGCTGTCCTTCTTGAGAAGCAAGGCTGGACCCAAACCTCTCTCCAGTGCTCACCCAGCTCTTTCAGTACTTTCATAGGTATCCTGCTGAATTTTGTGTTACCACTTGAGGTCTGAGTACAGCCCCAAGTGAAAGGGAAATTGTACCTTGTTCTTATTCCCTAGGAAGGATAGTGTACATTTCAGTTTAGCTCAGTGAGATTAGACTATTGCACAAGAGATTCCTGAGGGGAATGGGAGCAGTTGAAAGAGCATAAATGAGATGGGAAGGGATGCTGTCATCTACATCAAAAAACCCGTCCTACATTGGCAGTGAGAACAGAAGTGAACTGTGTGATAGCAGTTCCCTGGCAATATCCACCTCTTATTTCCCTGATTGGATACCTGAGCTAGGAGCTCTGCGGTGACTACAGAGCTGTCTGAACCGTGTCATACACGTGAGAACGCTCCATGGGTTAGGGAGAACCAGTTCAATAGGTAACGCAAAGCTGAATGCACAAGCAAAGTAAAATAAGGAATTCAGTCTCTGCTTCCTGTGGAAAGGCAGATGTTTAGCCATTTTCAGTGAAGGTGAGCTTCACCATATGTAGCTGTTGCTTGGGAATGCTAGGACTGTAATTCCAAGCATCTCCCTCTTTCTTTCCACCACCTCCATAAGCTGAGCATGATGTGGTATGGTAGGGAACATCCCTGTGGTCAGCCGAGGCCAGCTCTCCTGGCTGTGCCCCCTCCCAGCTTTTCCTCCACCCCCAGGCTCCTTGCTTGCAGGGCAGCATGACAAATGGAAAAGGTCTTGATGCTGTGCAAGCACGGACCAGTAAGAGCTGAAACATTCCTGTCATCTTCAACGCTCTTCTGGTCACCTGTCCAAACCACAGCCACACACAGTTCTGTGACATCGTTACGATTTGCTGTACTTTTATAGAACAGCAAGCATTTCCAGTGGCCTTGCCACCGTCTTCCATGACTACCATGAACTCAGGATAGGACAGCAGCTCTGGTAGTAACACTTGTTTCTATAAACTTAGAACTTTTAAACAGCTTAATGAAAACCTAGTGCTGTCAAAGATGGTAAGATCAAAGTGTTACTGAACCTTCTCTTTGCATATTTTGTGAGTTGTTTTGATGCACAACAGCATATGTGTAGCGGAGAATATGAAGCCAAATAAACAGGGAAAAGAAGTCATATATCTTATGAGCAGTCTTCAGAAACAGAATGCTAATATTTGATGAAAGCTAATCAGTATTACTGTGAAGTTTTACGTGTTTGCTTTCCACCGTGACTTCCCTGTTATTCAACCCCATTTTTATCTGCAATTTGGTTTTAAACTTGCAGGTTTCCACAACCTTTCCTATCTTTCATCCTTGGCCCAAATTTAACCAAGAAGTTGCTAATAATGCTACAGTTTTACTAGCAGGTAATTTTTAATGAATTATGATTCCCCATTTCCTAATCGTGCTTTCCTCTTAGTCTCTCCAGGACTATGTTTCTGTGTAGACATTATAACTTTTAGAATTTCGATAGTATTTTTTCCTGTGTCTGGTTTAGAGGGATACAAATTGCACAAAAAACAATGTTTGTTACTCTGTGTTTGTAGAATCTCCTCAGGTGTATGTAAATTACATATAGGTGGAATATGATATTAGAGCTGACTCTGCGTATATTGGAGTCAATGAGGATAACTCTTGGATGCAGAATTATTCATCCACTTAATTTTTTGCAAGATTGAAACCTAAGATAGCAGCAATTATTTTAAGCTTTTGGTTTTGTGTCAGTTAATGTTGAGTGGGCTGAAGTTATTTTTAAGGTGAATAAGTAACTAGCTTATATTGGCTGGAATAGGGGTAGTAAGGGATAATTTTGTAAGCCAAATAATATAAATGGACACAGATTTTTAGAGTTTTTTAAGAGAAATTGAGAACTTCATTCATAATTTTAAATTTTTCTTCCAGTTTATATTTTTAAAATGTGGCTGCAGTGCAGTTTTCTGTTTGATTGTAAAGAGATAACCATGTTTGGAAGCTGCTTGCCAGACTCCACGAGGGAACTTGCTCATCAGGTTTTTTGTCCAGTCAGCATGGTTTCAAGTGTCATGAGTGCCAGGAAGCCTGTCAGCTCAGTCTCATTTCTAAGAAGTACAAAGTGCTACAAAACCTTTTATTTTCTGAGATGAGCAGATGGAAAAGTTCAGTTCAGTCTGTAACCCATAGCTTTGTGTCCGCAACAGCTCTGAGCCGCCCAGCTCTAGATGGGGCTGTAGGTAGTGCTAAGCTACCTCTGACACCCTTGAGTACGGAGTACTTGCCTGCAGGGGCTGTGGGTGGGAGCTGCCAGCACTGTCCTGGGGACTCTGTTGATGCTGGTCCTCACTGTCTTGAAGGTAGAACTGGAGTAGTAATTGCCTCACATCAATATTGCTGTGGGGCAGTGTCATTAACAGGGAAACTCTTGGTTTAGCTTTACCATGGCCCCTTCCTGCTGATTGATTCAGCAGCCCAGTGAAAATATGCACAGGCTCTGTGCACCCCAGCAGGGCACTTGCAGGAGCTGGAAATACAAGTGCAGACAAAGCATGAAATGCCCAAAGCGTGATCATGTTAGCTTACAAAAATTAAACCATAATCTATGGTAATCATAGGTGTAAACAAAATTAACTTATTTCTCAATTTGTGCAAAAAAGAATTTACTAGTTTTTATTGTCCAGGTTGGAACAACACTTGGGTTAATTTTCTTTCTTTTCAGTTCTCATTAGCCCATAGTAGTGATGAATTCCTGCCAAGCAATAAACAGTGCCATTCCCAAGTGCTTTTGGGCTTATTTTTTTTTCTTACACTGATATAAACAGTGAAGGTAATTTTAGTTTTAATTTTTGTTCATGCTTAATGATTTTGGCCAGCCAAAGCCTTATGTCCCATTTAATTTTGAGTCAAGACTGGGCTCAGTCATGCCTGTGAAAACTTGTCAGTTTTCCAGCCATTCATGTTCACAGCCAAGGAGTAGGAAGAATGTCTGCAGCTGAATGCCACTCCTCCCCCAGATTGCTTTTGTCTCTTGTTTTGAGACCTCTCCTTATGCAACGAGCTTTGGCTGTGATGTAGTGCTAACTCCAGAGAGGCTTTCTCCCTTCAAAGTCATTACTGCCTATTATATTCTTTCTGCCCTGAGAGCTGTTCTAATTATATAAAGAGAGCTGGCTTTTCATATAAATAGATATACAAATCACAGCCTGCATAAACTTTCATAAAAGAAAATGAAGTTTCTGTCACTTGGTGTTAATTTCCACTGTATGCTTTCTGTATAAAAGGGATTCATGGTTTTGATTTCATACAGTGAGATTCTTTTAGTAGTTATAGTTCTGTTTTTCCCAGTCATAGGAATGGATATGATTTAGTCATTCTGAAATGCCAAAATTGTCATTGCTGGTTCATAGTTGTTGCAGGATTTGTTCTTTGAGTGATATATTTTAGCTTCCTTAAGAGTACAAGGAATACTTTCTTTATTAAAATACTACTACATGAAAGGAATAAATGAAAAATTTAAGTTGCCATTGAATGTCTGTGGAAGAACAGGCATCTCTGCACAACATATTTTAGCTGTGATGTGGAAGGGCATTCTTTCCAGCTGGGAAGAATGTTAATGATGCCAATTGCCCACTTTATGACAACGAATGAGGAAGGCTGGAATGCAGGGCCCTTTTTCTGAGGGTGATGTGACTGCATGAATGATGTTCCAATAACTTTCAGTAAGATCCACATTATAGGGTTGATTTTTAAACAATGTGACTAATCCCCCTTTATTCTATCTTTGAAATGAAAGTGTTAGAAGGTCAGATGGCGTATCCACTGTCGGGAGAGGGAATCCATAAATGATGAGTATTCACGTAAGTGGTGTGACAAGTGGCATGAGACAGTACTGGCAGTAAGGACGTTCTGAGGAATGTGTTGGTTTGTGGTGTTGGCAATGACACTTGCTCTTTGCAGCAGGGCAGTGCCAGAAGTTCCCAGCAGTGGGGAGGTGCTTGCTCTCCCCCAGGTGACCAAGAAGGTCTAGGCTGGATGAATTGTTGTGGCATGAGCTCTTCAAAGGCTGCAGTGTTGCTATTGCTGGTATAGCCTCTGAAGTGAGTAAATTCTTACCTCCCTGCAACTGTCCTTTGGTAAAGTGGATCAATCAAACACTAAATAGGAGACTGCAATGTCTTTCCAAGGATAAATTAGCAGATCTCGAGACTTCTTACATGTAGAAAAGCTCTGCTGAATGGTACAAAAGTTTTGCTCGTAGAAACTGGTGAAGCTCCATTGCATTAAAATACAGTGACTTTAAATTTAAAATATAAACTGTGTTCCACACGAGATTATAGACATTTTGTAGTCTCTTGACTGCTGAGAGGGAAGTACAAACCCTCAGACTGCAGAAAATGGCAGAGGATTGGGAAAAGACATCAGAGTAGAAATTGTTTTTCCACGTGGGATGAGCAGTTTGAGAGAAGCTTGAACACGAAATATAGAGGAAGGAAGTAGTGGATGTCTCACTGCTCTCACAGTGGTGATGCACACAACACTGCATTTCAATTTAGAAAGAGTATGTTAGCGTGGGCTGCACTAATCAAATTAAAACCAGACATCATAGAAATGTACTGAAAAACGTTTGCTTGGTTAAACATTGTCTCTTGTCCAGCCTGCTCACTGCCAGGACAGTGTGTTACAGATGGAGGGCTTGAGAACTCCCATCCGTTGTTCCTCTGCTGAAAACCTCCCTGACAAATTCTTCCCCAGAGTGAGAGTTCACCAGTGAATTCCAGTAATGCTCTGGGTAGTTGGTGTGCCGTGTAAACTTCTCTCTCAACCCCTGAACTCTGCTGTTTCTAATTTCAGCTGAACATGTGTGACAGGCCGGGGCTGTGGCTTATGAAACCAGCTGTTCTGTGCTAGCACTGCAGCTATGCTGGGCCACTGGCTCTCGTTCCCTTTGCAAAGAAAATGTTTATTCATGTCCTCTAGTCTTGAAATGACAGAATTCATGGAGGAGACACGGCATGATTTGTATAAGCTTTCGTTTCTTTTGTTTCTCTACTTGTTACAAATGTTATGTGTGGCAGAGAAATGGTTCAGTAATAATACAATGATTCACTTTAAGCCAGTCTTCTTCTGGCTACTGTTTGTCTAGCTGCAGCAGAAACATAGCCATTAAAAAGAAAAAAAAAGGAAAAGTGCAGAAGTTTTGCTTTTCCATCTAGGTCTGGTCAAATTACTCCAGTTTTGCAATATCTTTTTACAAATCTGTGGTTTCTATTATTGGCATAGATTTGCTGTTGGAGGGATTTGTCTGACCTTTCTGTTTAAATTCCATCAGAATTCAATGCTTATTATTTAGATTTGATAACTAGAGCTATTAAGTTATATTTGGACATCATAACACAATAAAGTTCCACAATTATTTACATTTCCTTTTATTCTTGGTATGTTATCTGTAGCTTTGCTGCTTTCTATGCAAATAAAAGATGAAAGAATTGATTTTTTTTTCCTGCATTGTTTTCTTAATTTCTCCTAACTTTTGGTTGAATTGAGTTTAATAAGTAGCTGTATTCTTTTGGAGATAGCTTTTTTCCTTATTCTAGCTCATGACTCAGCTGTATTTCCAAAGACTACATTTGGTGCTCATACTCCCCCCACCTCCTGGAAGTGAAGAGTATTTAGAGGGAGAGATTTCAAAATACATTTTTAGTTCAGTAACTTCGAATGCTGAGCTTTAATTGGTATGGCCAAATTCAAGTTCATAGCATCCAAGCATACAGAAGTGACTCACTCTTAGCTAAAATTGCACATACCAGATATGGCATGTCTAGATGCTATTTAAAATGCTACTTATTAAGCTACTCCATGCTACCTATTGCTAGTTTAACAGTCCTACTGCCCTCCCTATTTAAATATGCTGCTTATTTATTTTTGTTAGTGAGAGATGTTCACCTGTTTTCTACCCTGTCCACAGGTGTATTTTTTTGCATTGAGGCAGGCAGTGAGGTGGGAGCCTCCACTTGGTGGGGGATCTAGAAATACTCAAAGGACACTTCGCTTTTGATTTTTGTTTGTTTTACTTTGTTTATTTGGGGTTTGGTTGGTTGTTTTGTTTTCTGGATTTTTTGTTTGTTTTGTTTTTAATTTATTTTTATACAAAGTCAGGTGATTTTGTCTTTTGTTTTTTTAATTGGCTGCCTTGGGGGTGAAAACTCTTACAGGTTTAAGAAGAAGGCTGTCAATGGTTTCTAGCTCTAATTTCTCTCAGGCCTTCATTTTAATGGTGCATATTCTCTGCAGAAGAAAAATAATAAAAAAGCCTCCAAAAACCAAACAAAAAGCAAACAACAAAACAACATCCCTGTAGAAATGAAGTACTTGCTGGTGCATATGTTGTTTGTAGTCTGATTTGAGTGCTGCATGTTTTTCTGAGTCTTCAGATGCCTATTAAGGTCATATGTAGCAGAGAGAAAGGAAAAGGCTGTACTGAAGCTGTCTTAGTTTTCTTTCATGTAAGTGAGTGAAGAATAGAAACTGGACAGCAGGGTACAATGCTGAAATTAGAAAATAATGCAAAAAGGATTTCAGTGTTAGTATAAAAGAGGGAAGTACCAAAATGAAGCAGTTGTGGTGCTGTGTGACAGGAGTTAATGCTGACCTGCAAGAGAGGGAGTTGAGTGATAGTGTGGTTTCTCTCCCCACTGCTTGCAAATTGGTTCCCTTCCACTCTTTACACATGGTTTTTTTTTTTTTTTCCTGCAAGCAACTTCTCTGTTCTGCTTGCCTTGTGTTCAGGCTCTGCCCCAGGTGGCTGATATTTCTCTGTAGAAAAGCTTAAGGGTGCACTTCTTATTCAAGCTTTGCAAAAGTGTAGCACGAATCCATGAAGTTTTCTGTTTTAACATACAAGCACCCCTTGAAAGTTTTCATAAGTATAGATAGAGTACATTTGAAACCTTGTACCAGTATCAATTACCTCTTCCTTTGTCTATTTAATGGTAACTTTCTTTAAATAATATGCTGTGACATCTCTATTATCCTTTAGTGATGAGGACAGTGAGCACAATAATAATTTTAAGCCTCAGTAGGTTAATGGAGTTAGGCCTGTCACCATACATTATAAAAGCAATCAAAAGTGTTTTTAATGAGCTTCAGTTGAGTGTGAATCCCAGCTTTATACAGCTCAAACTAGAATGACCCTTAGAACATGTCTTACTGTTTTGGAAACCCAGTGGAGGAGGAATTTTCATCTTCTGCCCCCAAACAGAGGCAGTTTTACTGTACCTCTGAGTACTGCTTGTGTAGAGAAAAGAGAAATTAAATGGAGTGATATTTGAGGCCATATTTTACTTGGCCGCCTTTTTTCCTGTCTCTGTATTTGTCAAGACTTAAAACTATGGCTGAAAGGAATTAAATAGAGTAAATCAAGGATTTTTTTGTTTTGTCAGGAGTCAGATTCTATGTGGTCAACTCAGACCAAAGCATATCTATAAACACTGTTATACAGTGGTGACAATAGACCCTTTCCTGCAATATTTATAATACTCCAAGCAAAATTCTGCTATTTTAAGTTGTGAAAATCTACTGAATGGGCCTGTTAATTTTGCTTGCTTTATATCAAGTCCCTCTTTGCTTTCTTAGGATATTTGTAAGTGATCCTGGAGAAACGGCACGCTCGGTATTTAATGTATTACGTCTGCATTGCAGCTGCCAGCGTGCAGGTGTATATAACACTGCTGAGCTTGGTGGGACAAATACACAATCCTGTAGTGCCTAGCTGTCTACAGATTTCAAATTTTAATCTGGTGACTTACCCAAGGTAACGGATCTGGACCTATTTATAGCCAAAGCTGGGCTCATGCCCAAACACATCAGATCCTTTTTCCTGCTTCAGGATGGTGCATCTTTCCTAAACTTTGTTACTGGACTTGGTGATGTCTACACCTTGTCATTTTGCCTTTCTCTGTGGGGTCTTTTAATGATCCAACTTATTTTTTCCAATCCATCTAACCTAAAATATCAAACTACTCCGTCTGTGGAGAGGAAGGAGAGAAAGAGCTTACTGAAATAACTTGCCTTATCTAGTGACAAGCAATGAAACTTAGGAGAATAGGTCATCTTTGGGTAGATCTTCTTTGATGCTGCTTGCCATTGCTCTTAAGGCATTAATCCTGCCTGTTTGTCCTGTGTGTGTTGTCTCTGAAGAATTTCCTGACTAATTTGATGTGTTTTGATTCTAGATTGTAATTATAGCATTGCAATTGCATATAGATATGGAGATAGTTGAATTGTTATTATACTGTAATTGGGATGATAAAATCCCTTCCTTTCAAAGTGCTTTTCTGAGATGGTCATAATTTTCTGAATAATTTGTCTTAAAAACTCGTATTACTTCTTTTTCCACAAAATGAGATTTTAAAAATGAATTCTGTCAAAGTCTTTATGCTATATGGGATATTATGACTCTGAAAACTTGTGCATTGAGAAAATGATTCAAAAACTCTTTATACTTCACTAAGATCATCACCTTTACAACAGTTCAAATTTTACATGTATATAGTAGATTTATTTTGCTGTTCAAACTTCATGTGGCTGGTGCAGAGGATGATGTATGGATTTAAAGCTCAGGTTTGGACTGTGAGCTGTGGAGATCAGCAGATTTGAAATGACTCGAAGGCACAAGTTAGAAGATATGGCTTTTCTGCATATTTAATTTCTAATTCAGTTGGGTGAACATATTTGCTTGTCAATCAGTCCTTGAAGATTTTTCAGATCTCACTGTTTACGTTGTTATTCTCTGTTCTGCAGATGCCCATGATCTGTTATCCACATTCCTGCTAACAGCCTTCTCTGTTCCATGGTTTTTTCTTCCCTTTCTCAAATGCCAACTACTCTTTCTCTCAAATTTTCCAGTTAATTAACTTAATTAGGTTAAATCATGGTCTTGGAGGCAGTGATACTGAGGAACCTTTTCTTGGCAGTTCTTTTTCTCTTGAGCAGTTCCTGTGCTTGTTCTTCCTGCTTCCCACCACTTGTTTTCCCTGATGTAGCACATTGTAACCAGATTCATGCAAGTCAAAGAATCTCTCCTGCCTTTTTTAAAACACCAAGCAATTAATTCACTGTTCAGCTTCACGGAGCAGCTCCACAAATGGTTAATTTGGCACAACTGGAAGGTGGTTGCTGCTGGGTTTGTGGGCAGGAGCTCAAGGCTAGCAGGGACGGGGGAAAGGAAAAACCTGAGCTACTCCTGCTGCTAAAGGAGAGAAGTCCTTAAGGCCTGTTTTCTTCAGAACTTCTGAAGGGAGGCATTCCAGAGCTTGGTGCTTTTTCATGTTTTCAGATGGTTTAATGCTAAACATTCTGCTCTCCCCTATCAACCAACCTCAAATAACCAAACAAACCCCCCCTTCCCTTCCCAAAAAAAATATCTTGCTTTACAGAGCTTGCAGAATTTTCTTCAGCACCATATTCTAGTGTGAGTGGAACTGCCTTAAATACCCCCACGGAACTGCAGTTTGCCTTGCTCGCAGTTATGCCATTCACTCGCCTGAATTTCCATCAGTGCCACTGCTGCTTTAAGCGTGCCCCTTCTCTGTGCTGATGGCACTGGGGAGTCAGCACGGCCCTTGATGATGCCTTGTTCACCTGGTAGCACAGTGAGCATGGGCAGGTTAATTTCTTTAATGCGTGGCACAATTAGGGGGCTAATAAGAAGGTAGAAAGGCACTACAAATTGGCACTGCCACTGGAAGAGGTGCTCTCAGAACTACACTTGCAGGTGTTTCTTGCTTGGTGTACTTGGCCTCCCCAGGAATTCTGTTTTTTCAGTTGTCAATGAATAGCTCCATAGAATGCTTAACATAAAATAACAAAATGGATCGCTTATGACTGGTGAAGTTTGGAAGTTTGACTTTCCTTTAGAGTCGATCTCCCTTTGAGTTTTACTGTTCTAAAAATGCTGTTTGGGAGTAGGGGTAGGTGCATGTAATGAGGCTGAGACTCCCTTGTTCCTCTCCTGAATAACAGCCCTGGCATGTGTTGCTCCAGGCAGTGCTCTGGAGTGTGCCTAAGTATAGCAGCAGCTTTTTGAGTCTTTGTTTTGTTTCGAGGCTTGTATGGACTATCCTAATGAGGGCTTATGAAAAGCACACCTCCTTGATAGTAGCTGTGGGGAGTTTTAAGGAAATCAATGGGAATTGTCACCTACAAGAAGGGCACAGGTAACATAGGTAGCCAGTTTACTTGAGGGTTTGTTCTATGGTGCTCTGTCTTTCTGTAAAGCACTGCACTGATGTCAATTAAAATGGGACAAAAGAGAGCAAATAACTGTTTTGGTATGAAAGAGGTGGAAAAAACCTTATGTCTACATTGCTCATTCCAAGTGCTGGCTTCAGCAAGTTTGTTCCAATCTCTTTAAATCCCTACAATATGGGTGGGATTGAAGTTAAAAACCATATTGCTTAACAAGATTACAGCGGTATTTACCCTCATTACCTGGGCCCTGTCAATGTGACTGGGTCACCAAGTCATCAGTGTGTTTGATTATACTGCACTGAGACTAATTACACTGTGCCAGAGCAGTTGGAAGCCATAAAAAGGAGCTGTTTCTTACAAAGCAGAGCTACCATTAAAAGCTTCTGACTTTCTGGATGAGCACTGATTGAGTACAATATCTCCTTGTCTGCAGAGGCAAAGCCACAAGTCTTTATTTGTGTTTTATGATTGGGATGAGAGAGCCCTGAGGTTCCCCCCCCTTTTTCACTTCTCTAATGTGAACTTTGAAGTCACTCTAGTTGTGCAAAAGCCCAAACATTTAGTTCTGGAGGGCAATTTAGAAACCTAAATATTTCTTCTGCTTGCTTTCAAATTCTTAAGCCTTTGTTTACATTATCCATGGCTGTCATGTATATGATTTTGTCTGAAGTAATGTCTTTGTCACATAATGGCACTTATAAGACAAGGCAAAATATAGATGAGTTTTTGGGGAATTTTCTTTGTAATTCCTCTCCTCCTTTGCCATATGGTTAATAACTTTTTATGCATACCTGTGGCCTTGCCATAGTTGAAAGGTTTCTCTGATGTCCTTGTACTCACACCTGTTTTCACCAAGGCCAAATTCAACTTTGCGTTTTGTAATTTGGGTGTTCTTTGGGAGACAAGAATTGAAGGACTTGAACCACTACAGTGCAGCAGATTTAGGGATGAGAGGTTTTACCCTGTTCCCTCCAGCTGCCTGTCCCTCTGTCCTGTCGGTGGGGCTGCAGGCAGCACAGAGCAGGCAGCACAAACCACGTCTGCAGGCAGAGCACCCTCACCCTGGGGCTTTGCTGGCAGTGTGTGACCGTGCCAGGCTCTGATTGCACAGCATCTGGTGGGATGGGACCTGCAGGCAGGAATATCTGTGACTACCTCCGTATCACTTGGTTTTATCTTTGGACGTCCCAGCTTTGTCTGCCCTTGAAAATAGGATGCAGCAAAATGAGTAACAGAGAGAACAACTTTCATCTTCATATTTTTACATGAAGAAATAGTGTCCAGTATTTCTAATTAATTCTTTTGGTAATAATGCTAGTGCCCTAGAATTTCTTTAAGTGAAGAATTGAGCATAAGTTTCATCACATCTGATTTTTTTTTTTATCAAAGACAGTGATGATTAAACACTGCTTTATAAAAAAACCTTATTCTTTTCCTGTTCATGTAAAGCTTTATATAAACTAATTTTTATCCACATTCTTGTGAATATCATACTTCATTTTCATTGGATGTATTTTGAAAGGTTTTTCAGTCTCTGGATAATCTCTGGAGTCTTTTGTTCTTGACGCATTATTCTTTCTCATCTATATCTTTGCTTTATATGCACTGACATCCTAATCCTGCCAGATCAGAGATTTGTAATTTTGTTCTTGCAGAGCATTTAAGTACTAATGGCTTCGTAGCAGCAGAGCTAAAGAGCTGGCACCTTTTAGTGCAGACCTGCAGAACAAGGACTTCTGATTTGTACAGAGCTGAGCAAATTCTTCCAGTCAAGGGACGTGCAAGAGTAATGCTGGTTTATAACTGTGGTAACCAGCAATGGATTGGTCCTTAAAAGTCTCACAGTTTACCCTATTATATGTTATCATGCTTACACTGGCAAATCTTCCCTCAGCAAACGTCACGACTGCTCACCCCAAGTGAACTTTTGTTTCTCTCCTCCTTCCCCACTCTGTTATCTCGCGGGCAGTTGGCTACAGGCTGGAGACTCATCCATGCACGCTCTCTATGGGCAAGGCAATGGTGTAAAATCTGGGGTTTAAATACTTTAATTCTGAAGCCTGGGTGAGTTTTATGCCATATTAATCACTCCAGCCATATTGACATTCAGAGAATTTTGAGGTTTTGGTACAGGATTGTCTAGTCTTGATCTCACAGTGTAATTGAACTTTGTCTATATTGCTAGTGTTTTTCAAGATGGTTCTTCTAGCAACTATCTCAAAATTAGCCTACTTGCTTTCCTTATTTTATATTTCTCTCTTTATTTGCATCCTGCATGCATGCTTGTGTGAGCAGGAACTGATATCCCTAAGTGTGTATGAGGTGGTGGTACACCTTTATTAGATGAATGTATTTTCACCAGAGGTTTTAAGAACTTAATTGAATCAATTTGAAAAGATGATGACTGAGGGTATAACTGAGGGCAGAGTCCTCAAGCATATTTTGATTTCAAATTTTGCCATCTTGTATAATAATGTATATTACACTATATAACACTACACTAAACATGAGTACTTGATTCCAAATCATCACAGACAAATGTGTGTGAATATTATTTGACATATCATTGTTTCTTTTGCTTGTGGACTTTGAGATGAGAATTAGAAATGTTTCTTCAGATGGCTAATCGCCTAAATCCCCAGGATCTAATTTATGGCTGAGTATAGATTCAGCAGTCTTGTTTTAAGCATCTGCTTCTGACTGTACTGATCTTTTGCATTCTTTTCTTATTTTAATGAGGAGCTTAACCTTTTAGTTGCTACTTGTTTCAGTTGGGCTCATTTCAAAAGGAAATGGTTGCACACTGTTTCATGCAAACAATTCTTTTTCTTCATATTTTCCCTGAGACCAAAATGACAGCATGCGAATATGTGCCTTTTTTTTTTTTGCCACAGGACCAGATAAAAAGTAGTCAAAATCTATGTTAATGTTATTTTGTTCAGCTTTAAGTAGTTTTCCACTCTTCACTCAGCAGAATAAACCAGACCCATCTGATCAAGAGCCAAGAATAACAGTAATGCCTCCTCAGTCTTCTCCATTCTCCTCCCTCTTTCACAGAAATGAGAACAATATTTTTCTTTATTATTTGGTAAGCCCAAACAAGTTAAAGCCCTGCATAAAATATTTTTTGAACCCTTTAACATTTCTGAAGTATGATAACATATTTAGTGTTGATAATGTGATGAACAGTTTACTTATGTCATGCTTGTGAAAGTTTCCGTTGCCTTTATTGGTGGTTGGAACCACTGCCAGAATGCCTGAGTAATCACTAGAACAGCTATTGGGCTGCAGATGAAGTCAATATTTGCTTGTGCTTCAAGTTGTGGTTATGTTTGTGTGGGAGCTTAAGACAGAGTCAATAAATGCTATGAAGCCATCTTTGTGGAACACAATAGGAACTAAGGCAGTGTTCACTGTATCGTAATGGTACACGAGAAATACACTCCTTACTGACTTTCTTCTAAAGCATGACACTGAACTAGATGTCAATTTACATGATTTTCACTTTGATAGTTAATTTAGTGGAGTCTCAAGGGTTTAAAGAGTAAAGAAAATATCAAATGTGCCTATGTGTTAATGCAAGAACTAAAACTTACTATTCAAGCTTCATAAATCTGGCCAGAAAAATCTTGGGTTTGTTTTTAACATTCCTTTTTTTATTGTTTTCTCTTTATTTTTGCATTAAGAGCCCAATTAAAAATACCTGCAGGGGTTCAACAAAAGAAACTCTTGAGGCATACTTGTATTCTAGCTTACAGTCTAGATTTCACTTTTGGAGAGGATATTAGGATGAGATGACTGAAAGGGTCACACGTTCAGTGCTCATTCCTGCTGCTGGCAAGAGGAACAAAGCAGGACTTTTTGATATTTTAATTGTACATTGAAGTAAGAAGGTGGAGGGGAAGAGGGAGTGCTGGGGAGAACAGTCTCCGTATATACTGCAATGCAAATTTGCATACACATGAGATCTCTGGTGTACGAACAGCAGCTTTCACAGCCATCTGTTCTTTTGTCGGAACTGCAGCAACTTGCATCAGTTTCAAATATTCACTGATGTGGGCTAAACGTGTTTAATAAGCCCCTGCTGAAACCATAGGTTACAGGAAGTCAGTCCCGTATTGTTCCTAGACAAATCTGGAGGATTTTTGTGGTGTACATCCAGTCAGCAGGCTTTTGTCCATCCTTTTTTATGGGGAAGATTTTGACTGTTTTGACCTGTTTATCTGCTTGTATTGGCATATTTAGAGATCAGGGAGTTTTATTGCAGGGAGAGGAGGAGTTCTGCTGCAGCTGGGGTCAAGAGCTCTGCCCTTTTAAGTGGGCAGAAATCTAGGGAGGGAGCAGAAGCTGACAATGTGATGTGATATTTCTTTAAAAAGGGAAAATTGGTTGAAGGATACAATTAAAATATTTTTCAAACTCAACCTGTGAAACTCTGGTGGTGTCCAATAGCCAACTTGGGCTCTCCAGTCTTTAGACTAGGAGTTTGTAATTGTCTCTTATCTATCAGCCAGCCCTATAGCAAGAGGCTTATGATGCAAACATCTAGATCTAGTGCTCTCTAATGCAGTCTGCATCCCTTCAGATAAAATCCATCTCTTTTGTTGTTCCTATAAATTAATATTAGGAAAGGATTTAGCCAAGATCCTCTCTTATTGAATTTTACCAAGTCCCTCAAGCAAAACATCCAAAAAAACCCCCAGATTGTTAGAATGCTTGAAGGTAACTTGTGTCGGCTATTGATTATTCTCTGGGGTATGGGAAAGGATGGGCCCCTTGGCTTCATTATAATTATGCCTTTTTTACTTTTGCCTGTCTGTGTTGTGTGTTGTCACTACCCCCCTTTGGATTCCTGTAACATTTCTCATTCTGGAAATGTAAAATACTCAGGCAGAAAATCTAAACTGAATGCTGCTTTCTGGGAGAATACTGACTTGAACATATTTTCTGTTCAGACCTTTACTCTGGGCTAACATAGGAAAGGGAAGATAATACTTTTATATTTAGTTGGTGTTGTTAGCTTTCTCCTAGTTTCTGATTTTCAGCAGTTACCTCAGATTTCAGAGTATCTGTCTGTAACTGTGAACGTGTTGTCGGAAGTTGCTAACAAGCATATATGTGTGAAAACTTAAGTATCAATATTTTTAATCAAACTCATTCCTAAATTATCAGAGGTTGTGAATGAATACGGATCTAGTTTGCCATTACAATTTTTCCAGCGATGTCCCTGTTGGAGAGGGCTATGACCACTCTATGACCCAGTGACCAAGATCTGGCTACAGCAGATGTTTAAGTGTCTAAAATACAGCAAAAAAGGACTGAATTGCAGAACTCAAACAAGCAAAGAATTCTTCAGAGATGAAAAACCTCAGGTTTATATTTTTTCCTAGGCTTATATATATAATCTTCTGAATGCAACGTTGTCTTTTAAACCACCTATTTTTTTAGAGGTGTTTAATCTAAGGAATGTAAAGTATTACTCCATGACTGGTGGTTCATTTAAGACAGATCTGAAGAGGGTACAAATGTAGTTGCCTTACTTGCAGATGTATCAGCAATATATGGCACCTTAAAACACAGGAAACTCCTTACCAAAATAAATGGCATGGTGATGGTTTATTTCATGCTAAAATCAACATCTATGAAAGACTAATAAATCCATGATTAAATTAGAATCTTTCAATCATACACAATCAAGCCTTTTGTAGCTGCTGAAAACGTATGTGGTAAAACCAAACTATTTAAACTATTTGTGCTCTGCAGGATTCAGTTATCATATAAGAATTAATACTTTGTCAATCCAGTTAAAACAAAATTAATTTTTCCTAACTCTGAAATTATGAAGATGATAGGTTGATATAGTTTGGAGGAAATGTAGCTGATGATTGCTTTTGATGAGAGTGACTTTGTCTCTGTGTCCCTTTTTTCAAAGGATCCATCAGTGTGGAAGGCAGTTTCTGGATTTAACTATAGAAGTTCACAAATTTGAAGTTGCTTAATTAATGCAGACTATCATAACTCAGTTATCCAGTAGCTGTATGAGTTTATCCAGTGTGGTGAAGATTTTCAGACAGTGTTTTGAAAGATGTTTTTGATTTATAATTGGTTGCCAAAGATTCTTGTGTACTTGCTGTCCCCATGCAGCTGATCAGACCTCAGTGGAGTTTTTTGCTGTGTAACTCTTAGAAAATCAATCAAAAACTAAATAATGGACTTGCTGCATTGGCAACTCATTCCATTTAATGAGGAGTTAAAAAGGAAAACTGGTGCACTTGAACACCTGCCTGAAATAGCTGGAATAAACAGGCAAAGCCAAAGACGTTTGAGTAGTCTTTCAAAGGGATTTGGAAGAGTTGTTGCAATAAATATTTCAGTTTTAACCTAGATAGCATCTAGTTACGTAGAAAAATTACGTGTATGGGGCTGATTTGTATTTAATCATGAAGCAAGCCAAAGTCACACTGATGAACAAGCAGTTGTACATGCACAATTTAAGCCTGTAGGTCATGAGAGCTGGAGATTTTAGGCTTTGGGATTAATCTGATTTTGTGTTCTAATTTGCATATTAATGAACAGGCACCATTATTTGCATATATGACATGATCTCTAACATCAGGTCTTAGCCTAACAACATATTTCCTCAGCAAGAAGCCAAATGACTTTGCTTTAATCTTACAAATGCTGGAAGCCAATGCACTAGAATTAGATAAAATCTCTGTACTGTGAGTAACTGGAGGAAAGTGACCCTGCCACCTTTCAGTCTGTAGAAGCTGTTTGTAATTTCTTGGAATGGCTCTCTTCCCACAGAGATAATATTTGGAGATAATACAGAGGGTTAGCACTCCTACACGTCTTAGGTCAATGCTCTTCTGTAGCTGGACGTCCTTCTGCGTTCTCTGTAGCTCAGATCCTGGAGCAAATCGGACCCATAGCCTTGTTCAGCAGCCCTCTGGAAGGACTGGTGTTCTGCTCCCTTTGGGAAGAGGGTGACTGACTCCCAAGAACTGGCCCGTTAGGGCGCTGCTTTAATGTGCTGGCAAATCCCCCTTCTGTCCGTCCCCAGCTGCACAAGGCCTGTGTGCCAGGCTGTGCCAGGGCTGCCAGGAGGAGGGCTGGGAACTCCAGGGATGGGGTGTGAGTGGGGACCGTGTGCTGTGGGCAGCAGCTGGGAGACACAGCCCTGCCGTGGGCTTGGAGACTTTGGTGTGGGATTCATGGTTTGGGAATAGTGAAGAAGTGCCTGTGCCTCTCTTTATTTTTGTATTATGTCCTTTTCCCAAAACACTGTCCATGTTTTTATTTGTCACAACAGAATTTCCTCACTTTTCACAATCTATTATAACTAAAGAAATTCAGTCCTGCTTTGGTCCAGTCTCCATATACAGGTTTCCCATGGCCCCTACTGTTCATTCTTGTTGGTGTTTGGCTGCAGTCTTTAGTCTGAGTTTGTCTTGAAAAAATAAAGCCCAGCTTCTGCTTCAGTAGGTTTTAAGAGATATTGGATGGAAGATGAATGTACCACAGACTTTCCAGGACTCAAGAAAACTATGTTTAGGACTACAAAATGTCACTAAAATAGAATTGATCTGATTAATTCAGGAATTTTATTGGATTTTTATAATGTTTTGAAGTGCCTGAGATAAAAGGCCAGGCAGTGGCTGCTACCCTGCTTCTAGAAAAGCAAGCAGGAGGAGGAAGAGTTGGAAAGGAAAAGCACATTCAAGCCTTTGGTTTAAATGATGAAAAGTTTATTTGGAAATAAAGGATGTTTCTTGGTACTTTATCTGACACCGGAAGAAATGTGAGACTCAAAAAACTGATATACAAAATGTAATGAATATGACTGACATGAATGCTTGTATTGTTTGGCTGGTGTGTTGCAGAAGGGTGTTTTTAATTTTTTTTGTTTGTCTATCTGTTTTATTTTTGTTCATTGTGTCAAGGAAGTCTGGAATGTTAATGTTTTCTGTGAGATAATGAACAGCTGCTTAAGGATTATTTTCTTGGCTTTTCTAATGAGATTATTGTTTTGTTAGATCTTTTAGTCCCTGTAGAGTTGACAAGAGGTGAAGTTTCATTGTTACAGCTTGTTTAGGAGCTGTAAACCTGACCTGGGATTCTACTTCTTAGGTATTAATAACCATGGAGCAAAAGCACAGATGCTACATCCCCTCCTGCTCACCTCCAAATGTTTCACATGTAAATAATACCTTCCTTCCCCCCTTCCTGAAACAGGAACTCTGGTTGCAGTTCTAGTATTTTCTGGTTAGGGTTCATTGCTGCAGCTCTTTTCTCCCCAGGAATGTTTATAGACTGTCCTGGCGTGACTCTTGATAACGGAAGTTGCTGTTTCTGCTTTGGGTAATATTCAGCTGATTTAGTTAAGTATCTAACGAACAGTGTCCAACAGATCAAACCCAGGCATTAAGGTCTGGTTTTGTAATTTTTTTTTCTGTCCTGTTTTGGGTTTTTCTCCCACTCTCCCACTCCCTCCATTCCCTCTGTTGGAAAGTGCTGCCCAGCTCCTGGCTTTACTCTGTCACTGACAGCAGAGGAGCGATGAAGCCTTTTCAGAGCCAGCAGAATGATGGGTTGTAGTCAGATACTTCTTACTGGAGCTTTATTTGCTGTAACAAATATCTGTGTCCACTCATCAAAATATCAGGCTTTTATTTATTGGCAACCTATTCCCAATCACCAGGCCAAAAGAACTCTCCACATTCTGGGGGACTGAGCCTGAACTTGGTATATTTTGCAGAAGAATATTATTGAAGTTGCTGCAAGTTTTAGGATTCTGGCACATCCTAATGTCTCATGTTTGTTTTAATATTTTAATGAACTCCAACAATATAAAATACCCTCAACTAGTAGTTAATAATAGGAAATAAGTCTTTATTGTTGTCAGATAAATATGTTCCAAGAGAAACACAAATATTCTTCCTAGCCAACTGAGGCATTTGATAATAAAATGTTTCCTCAGTATGTCTCTTTTCTTTAGTCAGTATTTAACTGTCTGATCTGCTGAGGATCCAACCAGAAAGGGGGAAAACAGAAATGCATCACACTTAGAGTATTATATTTCCTTCATTATCTAAGGTGCTGAACTGTCTTTCAGTAGAATTCATGATAATATTCCATCAGTCCAGCTGTTTTTTGGAAACTATTGAAAGCTTGTGAGTGAGATCATGCCTATTTCCCAAGGCAGCAAATTGTGTTAAAATTAATGGGCACATTATACTTCAGAGGAAGATTGATACAATTTTTTAAAGGTAGGATATTCTGTTTAGACCCACGTAGCAGCACTTGTAATTTAAGTAATGGGCCTGCCTGGTACCTCGTTAAAGACCTTTTGTGCTGAAAGATGGCAGAAAATAGCAGCATATGAAATGACATAGGCATCACTGAATAAGACAATTTTCTAGAATGCTTGAAAATTGGACTAAATGCACTGTCTATGAAGGACAGATACCAAGTCTCATTGCAATGGACTGTGTCAGAAACAGGCTGAGTGATGGGACCTGATCTGACAGATGTACTGAAAGATATAATATACTTATTGTTTAATCATGTGGATAGACCAGAAGATGGAAACATTGAGAATAAGATTACAGTAAGAGCTACTGCTTAATCTGAGCAATAGCCTCTGTGGCTTCTTAATCTACTAGGGGAATTGCAGTAAGTCTGACAAGACAAATAAAAGAATAAAGAATCTTGTAAGTAAGTGAAATTCTAGATTTTAATTTCTGTTTTTCTACAAGGGATTGAGAAAAGGGAAATAAAAAGAGGCAGCAAAAAATATGCCCTACATTACTGCTGTTCATGATGCAGGAAACAGATGAACGAGTCTAAGATGTGCCATTTTTTGCTTTTGGAAGCATATTCATTGCAGGCTTGGAATCCCCAGCTTTGACAGAGGAGTCAAGAGGACTGTGCTGCTGATTGACGTAGTTTGTGGTCAAATATTGCCATGGTGTCAAAAAGCCTCAGCTAGGCCTGAGGAAAACGTGGTGAATACCTGTCCCTGTCCCACAGGGCTTGCGGTTTAAAAGTTTGCAAGAAATTAAAGGATGTAAAGAGCTGCTTGAGGTGTGTATGGCTGCTGCCCCTAATGATGTGTGTTGGGTAGGCAGGACTGAAATAGCTCAATTTTAACCAACGGGGATGATGTGGGATGGGTGGCAGTGCAGTGAGGAAAAAAGCAGTAGGTCTTAACATGCCCATCCTGATAATGTTAAAGAGTAAACACACTCATGAAGCCAGGTTTTTCAATGAGCATGCTTGTGTGGGAGTATATCAATATTGCACTTGTGGCCACAGAAACCAGGACAAATAAATGTCAGTAACCTACTGGTAGGTACAGGGACCTCAGATAAAGCTTCCCCTTATGTACTGCAAGAACACACTGCTTATTGTAACGCATGTTCAGAAAATCATAAATTAGTGTAATTTTTACAAGCTAGAGAATCATATAAGCTATTAATTATCACTAAAATAAGTCAGTAATGCTGGAATCTGTGTAAAGTAAACAGAGTGCTTTCCCTGACTCATGTGTCATTCAGTTGTTGAATAGCACGTTCACTTAAACAATTCCAGCAGCTTTTAAATGTTCTAGGAAACATCTAAATTGCATCAGTAGGAAAGGTATTTTAGGAAATTTAATTAGATACCAAAGCGTGCAGGTGCTTGTAATTTAATTGCTGAAAAAGGAGGATTGCTAAACATTAATAATATTATTTTTATTCATCAGCTTTTGCTTAATGCACATTGGTTCCATGAATGCTAAGTAGAGGAATTTTTAGCAGAAATGCTAATGAACACTGCAATAGACAGTTAAAAACTATAAAGACTTTAAATCTTCTAAAGTCTTTAGTATGCATATGATGCAATGATTTAAATTCTTCTTCATGTCATTATGAGAATCCTGGAAAGATTTCTATCCCATCCAAGTCAAGAAAATCTTGTGCCTTATGAGTTCCTGCAGTGTTGAAGACTTAAGTCATAAGCATTCAAACAACATAAGCCTAAAAAAAAAAAAAAAAAAAAAAAATCACTTCTGCTATGCTTTCCTTGGTAGGTTTTAAAAAATTTCAACTTCTCTTTTACTTTTAATTCCTCTCAGTCCTATGTTCTTCTTATCCCATCATCTTCCTGTCATCTCTGACTTATCCTGTGTCTCTGCATTTTTCTGAGTTCCTACCCGCAAAAGCCTGGCTTGAGTTGCCTCTGGAGGAAGTGGTGAAAGGAAGCATGACTCTATTATCATGGGGAACCACAGGAACCTAGGATCCTTCTGTGGCTGTTGAGAAAGATGGCCAGAAATCATCTTTGTACTTAGAGTAAACTTTCACAGTGATTTGGCAATTGAAGATAATCTTTCTCTCTCCTAGAGGTCTTCTCTGCTTGTAAAGTAAGGACTTAAGAGTTGCACTGAGCGTATTGCATTCCAGACTGTAGCCACTTCCCTACCAAGAATAACTTCAGGACTCATTCCTTAAGGTCTGAAAAATGAATCTAAAATATGTTTATTTAAAGCTCATAGAATTAATGATTTCATCTCCCCTTTGTTTTCCCCCTATTACCACAAAGAGAGATGGAATATCTTCCCCAGGAGGGCTAACACCAGTTTGGTGGTTCCCTTACTGCCATTCTGACTTGCTGAATCCTGTGCTTTGGATGTGAATGCAGATCCATTATCCCTGCCAGGGAGTGCCCTGCAGAAAGCAGCAGAACAGGAATATTGCTGTATTTCACAGTGAAATGTAGTAAAACTCCATTCATCCTGAGAGGAATTGTTCTGATTGTGGTGTTTGGACAGTCATTTTAGAGCATGAAAGTGTTTCTGTGTTGAGAGATGAGAGGAAGATCATTTTAATGAAGAGATTGTTCAAGGTTAGTTCACTGCCCAAGCATTTGTGACTGAATGATTACTGAAAAATATCGTTGAAAGCCTTCAGGGTCACCCATCTCCCTGCGGTTGGTGGCACTGGAGTTGGTGTGTCTGAGTGGCTCTGTGGGTGTTTGTGCTTGGCCAGCTTTGCAAACACAGTTCCTTTAAATACCCACCTATTTTCTGTAAGTGTCATTTTGATAGCCAAGGGTTTTCACACTAACAGTGATCCCTCTACTATTTCCTGCTCCCTCCTGGCATTGCCATAGTGTTCCACTGACTTTTTGGTAAAAATTAACTATATGAAAATATCAGAGAAAAGGTTTTCAGTTTCAAAACTATGGTACAGATGAAAAAAATTACTTATTTTCGTATTATTTTTCTTTTAATTTGATTATGCTTCTCTCAAATTAGAACTATAATGAAGAATAAACTAATAAGGAATGATCAACTATTAAGTACTTATAGTTCTAAACTGCTTTGCTACCTGTTTTAAGCTTATTACATTAAAATACACAAAATATTTCTATTTCGGGACAAATGAGATGAAGGAACAACAGATAATATGTAACAAAAAAGGACTCAATTGTCTGGATACAAGATACTGAATAATTACTATGCAAGCACCAACAAAATCATTAATTCTCTGATTCGTTTGGTTTGCCAGTTCTCAGTGTTTAGACAACTAATTCAGAAAAATATAGAATCCATGGGATTATAATATTCAAAACAGGCTTTGATCCTCTAATCATGCAGGCTTTTAAATGTTTATCTCCACTTAATGGGAGTAGTTAATATAGTACAGGCAAGTCTTTGGCCTACAGTATGAGCAGAGTGAGGCCTTCTGCGGTTGTTAGCATCATTACTTAAATCAGATATGAATAATCATGTGCTTAAGACTTATGTTAGCAGGGGCAAAATGAAGCCACATGATTTAAATTGGGTTTTCATGTGTTGAGAGGCATTGTGATTATTGGAGACTCTTTAAAAAAATTCTCAATAAATGTATATATAGAAATCTTATTTACAAATAAATACGTGAAAAAGTATTTTATTTCTGTATATTTAAATTTCCAAAAGTGATGTAGATAGAGGATCTGGAAAGGCAGATGCCATTTCTGAGACATCTATACACTTTTGCAAGTTTAGTCTGTAACTGTTTTGTAGAGCTGGGCATGGTAAGATTTCATTGTAAAGAATCTTTTCCCACCCTTAGCTTAAGGCTCTTTCCTAGTGTACTGTGATGCACAAATGGGAAACTCTTGGTTTGCTTCAATTTGTCACTGAATTAATATAAGAAATCCCCAAAACAATGAACAAGGAATGAGTGCTTGCCAGTTTTTTTTTTTCTTCTGATCCCATCTACTTTGAATTCCTGTCCAAATACTGATGCAGTGGAGAGTCACTTCCATCAGCTGTGCAAGAAATGTACAGCTATAAAGTGCACCTGTTGTACTCTTTCTGTTCCCTCTGCCTTTGTGGGAAAAAGCTGTTGCTCTATGACTGTTTTCATGGAAAACTGTACAGCTGGGAAGATCAATCTTGCTTGCCAACTGTTTAATTTCTACGTCTTTGTGCTGCATAGAGTTGAATTGTTTAGCTTGATGACTCAAGTGCTTTTCTTGCTTGGTTTAATTTTACTGGTTTTTTTTTTGGAGTGGGCTGGGGGACCTGGGGTGTCTTTGGGCTTTTGTTTTGTTTTGTTTGGAGGTTGTTTGTTGGCTTTGGTGATGATACTTCTGTGGAATAGTCCAGTTCAAAACTATGCGTTTAAAGCCATGAAAAATATTTTTAAGAAAGATCCTGAAAAAATGTCATGTCGTGTTTAAACCCAAGTAAGTATCCATCAGTAGAATCTACAGTGTCTGCTTTGTAAACACAGTGTCAGGGTGAGTAAACTGGCAAAGAATTGTTGTTTCCTTAGACCACAGAGAATCGTACCAGTGAAGATTCAGTTCATTTATGTCTTTGATAAAACCAGTGGAATGTTTCCCGCATCTCACAGCTGGTGTTCTGAAGAAGGGAGATGAGGAAGACCACATCAGTAGATAAGACTTGATAAGCCATAAGCAAAATGCATTTAATCAGCTCCCAGGAACATTCCACTCATTTAGTGCCCCTAATCAGGGTTTATGGTTCAGTGAGATGAGTGTGGAGGTTACTAAAGCCATTGTGAAATATAGAAAAATAGAAATAGTTAAAGCAGATTTGTAGTCATTTGTGATATGTGGTTTTGCAATTAACTTGCCCCGGTTTCTATTTATGTTTACAAAACCCACACTGATTCTGTAATATTGATTGGCACAAAGCAAATTGAATCTATTTACCTAATCTTCTTAATAGTCACTGCATTAAATGGGGGGTAAGACAGCTGAATATAAGAAGGTAAATCAAAGCAGCTGTCTACTTCCATTTGAGACATATAGAATTCTAGACTACTGAGGTGTTTCACTGCTGGACAACTTATTTCATAAGGCAACCTAAAGAGACACTGTGAGAGAAAATCTCTTGTTCATTAGAAAACAGCTTTAAAAATACTGCCATAAAAATCCCTGAAAATCACTGGTTGGAGTAAGATGAATTAAGATTTACATCATAGTTAAGTCTCATTAAGTTTCATTATGTTTTTTATGTTCTTACTGAAGATTTATAAGAGCCATTAACTTACATGTTGCAATTCTATGAAGATGCATCCTTCTGAAAAGAAAAATGGTTATTTTTTGGGTCGGCTTAATGCCAATTTATATGTGGCACATATTCAAGACTTTTATAATTCTTTGTGCTCTAATCATGTCCCAGGTTCTATTCCTTACTGTACAGTTAAGCTGATAAAATTGTTCTTAAGATGTTTCTAGCTAAGACACTTTTAGCAGATTAAAATGAATAAGCAGGATGAACATCTGTTTAAGTGTACAAAGAACCCTGTATTCAGCAGGCATCTCCTGCAGCCACCTTGGAAGATTTCTGCTCAATGAATTTTAACAAATCCTAGTGTCAAATCATACCTGTTTTCATCATTGTGTGGTTATTTATAATAAGGTCATTATCCACTGAGTTCTCCTACATCTAGATGTGTCAGAGGAAAAGGAAAAACGTATGTGGCCTTGTACTCTAATTGCTCCAAATTAGGAAGAGCAACATGATTGCTCTGGGAAATGTATCCATAAAGAGAGAAACCTGTAAGATAACACTTGGTTAGTTATTATAGGATCATCTGGGCCAGTGATTGGAACCAAGGCATGTCCCAAAATCACATTTGGAGTAGAGATTCTTCCCTTCAGGATGCACAAGGGTTTTCAGAATGCCTTGGGAACAGAGGGATTTTTGAACACTAGAATTTCAGGATTGACTTAAGGAAGATTTACTGAGCTGCTTTTTTTTTTTATTTTGTGAAGAAAATGTTTGGTTTTTTGCTTGTAGATGCAATAACTGCAGCTGACTATTCCCTAGTTATATAATGTAATTTTTTTTCTGTCTTGTAGAGGACAGCTTGTTGCTTCCTGCTTTCTAACCAGTGGTCTGAGGTTTTGCTTTTTTACATATAATAATTGACATAAGTTGCTTCATTTTTCTTTTTTTTATTTGTTTCACATAATTCCTAATGGAAAGCTCATGTCTTTGCTGTGTTTGGGAAATGGTAATACTTCCCAGAAAGAGAGATGTGCTTTTTCTGGAAATACTGGGGATCATTTGAGTGTTTATGTGCAGCAGCCTCCTGTATGTCCTGTACCTGAAGTATCCCAGTTTTCAAAATTGGTCAAACAGGTCTCATCCATTATTACCAAGGACAGTACAATATCTGTTTGCAAAGATCTCAGAAAATCTTCTATGATAATTCATCTCCATTTTTTTTCTGAAAATTATACTACCACAATCTGTTTATGCAGGATCGAAGATCAGAAAGTTTGACAGCTAAAGCTGATCACTTCAATAAAATTTCATTTAGAAACTGAAGCTGAAAACTGGGTTCAAGAGTGGTTCCTCAGAATTGAGACAGCTGCAATAACATCTTTTGGGCTGATGTTGTTTATGACTTGCATCTCAGAGCAGACATGAGAAGGTCAGGATGCCCTAAGTGCTCGGTAAGGGGTACTTTTGAGTGTAGAGCTGTACAAGAGAGTACTGACTGTTTATATCTGCAGAGAAGAATGATAGAAAAAAGTGTCTTCCTGTACTGCTTCTCTTTATCTTTCCAGCTGATCAATCTCAGGAACCTTAGGGAGGTTATTTCTAGCATGAATAAGAGATCTGTTGATACCTGGGCTGAGCAGCACTGCCCTGCTGCACAAGTGGCAGCTGTAATCTGCACTGGCACATCTGGAGGAGCTGAGCAGCAGTGCAGGGGTCAGCAGAAGCTGAGGCTGTGACTGGGCAATGGCTCGGTGCTCACATCCACACCCCTGGCATCTGCTGGCGCTGAGAACCAGCCCAGCTCCAAACCAAGTCTGCCTGCACTTTCCTAAGGTCCTGCAGCTGTATGAAAAAGACTGAGGAGCAAAGGAGTGACCAACCCTTAAATTTAGAAATGGCTATGGAGGCTTTTACACATGAAAGAATCTCTGTGCTTCTGTTCACTCTGCCTCATTCTGGGAGAGGAGGAGATGCTTCTGGGTAGTGTTAGATTTACTGTGGTAGATCTCTTCTCTGAGGCTTTCAGGAAGGGCATGGTACATGCTTCCCTGAGCAGGCTGCAGAGGGGAAGGGAGTGTTTTTTATGCTTTTGGAAAACATTAAAATGCACTCAACCACTTTCAAGTCTGAACTTTTCTATCCTGTCTGCTTTTAGTTACTGACATAATATTTGCTGGCTTATTTGCTTCTGCTTGGAAAAGGTATGGGTCTCTTTCAAGCCACCAAGAAGCACTTGAAGGAATTGCTGCTTTACCTGATTTTGTGATGCGCTCTGGTCAGAATGTAGGTGTGAGAGCAAGGAAACTGATGATAGGGGAGCAGGGAATTTCAATGCACTCAAGTTAAGCAGATGAACAGCTGTCTCTGGAAAAGCTGGCCCATGCCCAGAACATTATGCAGTAAAAAAAGGTCATCCTACTCAGCAGGCTTTCCAGTTACTTGGAGAAGACCTCCTCCCTGCTCCATGCTAGTGGAAACTAACCCAAGCCCTTTTACTCTCTTGAGGCTGATCAGTCAGTCTAAAATTACTCACTTTTCTCTTGAAACTACTGTCAGAAATTGCGTAAGGGGAGAGGGCACCCTAAGAGGAGCAGTAGGAAAAATATCTTTTAAAGAAGATGCATTTCCTAATGTAAATGAAACCATCCTGGAGAAGTTGATTAAAATTGACCTTTTTAACAAAAATGAGACCTTAACTTTAGTTTTTCTTTAGATTTAGGGTTCTTTCTTACTGTGTAATGCACTGACCTTTTTTATTTATTCACTTTAAAATACATGTATTTATACATGTATAATTTAGACCTCACTTGTTCTGGAGGGTCTAGTTGTCTTACGGTCATGGGATTAAGCAAACATTTTTCAGAAGTATATGCAATTTATCTTTTAATAGAATGAAACTTTATAATGTTTTGGGAATCTAGAAAAGTTTTTACTTTGGGAATTATTTCGTTTCTTGTCTACAAGTGTCCTATAAGCCACTTTTGTTCACGTCATAGAAAAAAGTGACAAAGGAGTCAGCACTTGCATAAACTGGAAAATTTTGAAATAATGCAGGAAAAATACAGCTCTCCTGTCACTGCTCTTCTGTTAAAGCATGATTAATTTATTCTGTCTACAAATTTGTTCTACATGGTGGCAAAAACCTTCCCACAACCGAAGAACATCTGAGCTGCTTTGCTGTGGTAGTTCCATACCTGCAGAACACATTTATTTAGGTGGTACCCTGGCTTTGGAATGTTCCTCAAGCAACAGCACACTGTAACTGCAGCTGAGGTGGACTTGACACGTACAGTACCTGAGGGCCACTTGAGAATGTTGGTAGCACACCCCACTGCAGGTACCACGGAACAGTGCTTTGCTCCATCTGGGAACAGCTTTGCTCCTCCGGAGGTGCCTGACACGGCTGTTACAGCACAGGGCATTTATCCACTCACTGCTATGTACAGGATAATTGGAGGCAAAATTAACGTGTCAGCTTGAACCAGCATGGAAATTCTTTTATTCCAGAAGGGTGTAGAACTTCTCAAGTATAAATAAATACCTGCTGGTGTTTAAGGTTACCAAGAGTTATATATTTGCTGCTCCCTGAATTTAAAAGCACAATTTTCTTTGAGAGTGGAGGTAATTTAGCTTTCAGAACGTTAGTTTCTTCTGAATTTTGCTTGGCCAGTTTTCTGACCTATGAAAAAATTGCAGTTGATCTGAAAAATGCCAAAGTATTTTCTCAGAAGTTGCAGAGATAAGTACACCGAAAAAGAGAATTATCTCCCTTTATTGTGGTGCTGATTTTTTTTACGCTAATCTTGAAGAACTTGGTGCAGTGCATCTCTCCAAGCCCCCTCCACGACTGACTATATGCCAATAACTCCCTGCAGCTGATTAACCTGCTTAACCGTTTTGTATTTACACTTTGCAATGTATGCAAAAAGCTGACAGGAGCGTACACAATACCCCCACACCCATGAGATAGGTGTTATCAAGAAAAACTAACTAGGCTTTTTTTCTGTTGCCTGAAAACAAACATATATGAGGTGAGTTGGAAGGGAGTGGTGTGGGGAAGGAGAGGGATTTTATGTAGGTTTGTTTTAGACCAGAGAATCCAGTTTCCTTACACTCTTCTGTGGATGAGGACGATGATGGCAGACACTACTTCAGGAAAGCATAATCTGAATCTTAACAGGAGGATCCTGTCTCTTTATCCACTGAGTGTGTTAAAAACATGTCTGTTAACATACTTGGATTAAAGTAGAGTTTTGCTAATACTGCCATGCTGCTCCTTCCATTTTAGGAAGCATAAATAGTACCCTATCCTGTTAGATGAGATGAAACAAAAGCTTAGACAAAGATGAAATGTATGGGGCTGCTTACCTCTGAATACTCTGGATCTCATTGTCAGGGTGTGATATAATTTGTGCAGAAAAAGAGGAAAAAGTTATTTTCACTTTTTTTTTCCCTCTCTGGTGACTAAAACATTCTGTCCTGGTGTTTTATAAACATGCTTTGTTTTCAGTGATAACTGAGTATTCAGAACCTAAATAGTCCTGTTTGTGCAGCCAAATCCAAATCAGCATTGTATTAAATCATTTTCTCTGTATGTCTGGATTAAGATTCTCCTGTCTCAGCCTGTACAGAGCTGCAGTGTGTGTACTACTACGTGCAGGATATTCATGGGAATGTACCACTGAGTACATAGGTAGAAGAAGATTTAAATTCTAGCAATATTTTATTTGAACTTGAATATAGTCACTTTTTAATACACAATCATTAAAATTACTCTCATCAACTGAAATGTCAATATTCATGTAATTATTAACAGTTACTTATCCTTAGTCTCCATAAAAAGTTTAAATGAGACAGCACAGGCATTCTTTGGCGAGGCATGGGATAAGTTTATGTGTTTGCTACTTAGATCTTTCTTCCCCAAAGTTGCTGACCTTGAATTTTGAGACCTTTTCAAAATGAGCCATACCCATAAGCTCCAGAATTTCGGCTTGTCTTCATCAAAGGGGTGTCTGTTATCTATGTTGACATTGTAAATTGAACTCAGTCAAACACACAGCTGTCACCTGAGCTGGTTACAGTTTATTAAAGTGTTTTAGTATATATGGGAAATAATTCCATCTGTATTACAATAGTCAACTGTGTAGCAGGGAATAGCAGTGTTCTAATCAGCTTCCTGGGTTAATTATAACCTTGGCAATCATGAAACTCAAGGGAGAATGGGGGAAGGGGAATGACTGGGATTGTTAATTGGACATGGAGGTTTTTCTTTTAGAAGGTGGTTTGACACCACCTTGTCACTTCAGAAACTCCTACACAGCCATCAGATGGTGCAAGCCTTTTGGGACAAACCCTCCTGCATCTGTGTGACTCCCTCAGCCATGTCTCCTAAGGAGCTGCTGTGTTCTGACCAGGTGTCAGAAGTAGACTTGTCTTGTGCCCACAACAGGTCTCTCAGCACTTAAGCACAAATGTTTGTCTACCTTGGGAAGCCTTGGTCTGTATGAAGAGAACTGGAATTGAGGATTTCTAGGGCTATTTATATGTAATATCCCACATTACATCAGTGTGTTCTGCTGTTACTGGTGTGACTTGTGCTGTCTGTCCCTCCCCTTCAAACAGAATTCCTTTCAGTCATTTTTTTCTCACTGCCAGTAAAAGAGCCCAAGCTCTGGACATGAACATTTCCCTGTCTGAGCATTAGAAACAGCTGAACAGGCTGCCTGCTTTTGTTCAGCTAAGTGTGAAGAGCAGTGCCTTCTGTCAGAATTGCTGTGTCCTAAACATATAGGGCCAGACTTAGAATCTTTGGATAGAGCTGCCGAAGTCATCGGTCCATCACAAACAGGAATTGCGTGCAGAGTGAGCGGGTGTGTGTTGTGGCGGTAATCACAGTCATCATTATCTCGTTGCTGACACTGAGTGACCTGTGGAAATTCACTAGCAGAATAACTTGCAGTTCTGTGGATACCTTTAGTCTGTTTTCCTGTATTTTTCTTGGCTATGAGCTGCATGGCCTGTTTGACAGTGCTGTTGCACAGCATGGAAAACTTCGCCTCTTTTTTTTCCCGCTGGTGTAACACTGGATGGGGTAGTGAAAAGGGAATACAAAGGAAGCTTCAATAGTCTTGTGTACAGATCATTTGGGAAAAAAAATCCCTTTGGTCAAGGGCAGAGCTGTGCGTACAGGGAGTAATAAATTAATTTTATCATTAATTTGATTAGAGTAAAAATTGCAGGACTTAACCCTAAGAACTGGTTTTGGTAACTTGCAAACTAACAAGATGAAGTAATTTATTCCCTTTACTCCTGATTAACACATTATCATGCATGTAGCAGCTTGTTTCTAATTCTTCAAGGATTACTCCAGTTTCTCTAGAGACTCGTGGATGAGTAACAATGAAGGCAGCTTGGGCAGGTTGCAGTTTGCCTCCCACCCCAACGGAGCAGCTGTGACAATCGCGTGGGCTCCCGGAGCGTGTAGAAGTCAGCTGTCCGCTGCACCCAGACCGACACCTCTGCTGAGCTGGTTCTGAGGAGGGAGGGCCTCCTAAAGTTGTGACTTCTCTTTCTGTTGCCTCCCCCTTTCTGGAAGTTCATTTACATGAATTTCAGCAATATCGGCTGCAAACGTGACTATGGAAACTTGGCAGGAGAAAGTCCCCAACCCGGAGTTTCCATGGTGGGTTGCAAACTCCAAGAGACTTTCTGTAAGCCAACCCTGACTGTTGCACAAGCAAATGCAGCTGTGGTTTGTTGTCTTCCCCCAGATTTGCCTTTGATACTAAACAAACTGAAGACAAAAAATGACATGCAGACATATTGCAGTGAAACAGAAGTCTAAACTTCTGCTATGGAAGTGTAACAGTTATGACAGGGAAACTAAAACATGAGTTTAGAGCATATGAAGCCAAATATTTCTCTAAGACGCTGCAGCTGTGCAGATGGTGAGAGTAAAGGAGAACTTAATTCTTTCAGTGGACTTTGAAATTACTGTTAAGGCCAGTTTGGGAATAAGAAAGTACTGGAAATCCAGTTCTTGTCTCCTTATGCACAGGCTGACAACTGTTAAAGACCTTCCTCTCTTTTTGAAAACAGGTCTTCTTTCCTTATCCACTACTAGTCTTCTTTCCAGAAAATGAAAAGCCTTTGCTTTGCAAACCATCACTAAGTTGTATCTCTACTGTGTAGTAACTAGCATGTTCCCTCCTGCTTAAATGCCTCCTATAACGGCCACAGATCTATAAAACATAAGAAATGTTCGCTGTGCATGCATCCATAAATTCATAATTTCCTCCTCACACTCAGCTTTGATGGGTGCTGCATGTAACTCACTCAAGGCAGAGTCAGTATCAGAGTGCATTAGTCAAATGAATTTCACCTTTTGTTTTAGCTCCTGGGGTCAAAAATACAGCATTTTCTGTTGAAATGTGACACACACCAGTGTTTGTGTTCTGGTTGTGGTTCTCTCCCTCTGCACAGCCCGGAGTAGAACATGCTAATGGTTACATTATAAAACGTAGCTGTAACTGCAATAAGTGGTAGGGGAAGGCAATCTTCCTGATAGTCTGTGTTCTCAGCCCAGGTAAATGGCTAACTAAATAGACTGCTTACCCTTCTCTTATCCACAATTTCTTTCTCAAGCTGAGAGCATATTCTCGCACAGCGCTCATTCAGTTGCACATCACTTTTGGAGGTAGATGTGATTTAGCAGCCTCTTGGTGAAGAGCATCTTATTAGCTGGAGATTTGGATAGCAAATAGTTTGGTCAAGGAGGATGTACTCCAGAATATTCTTTCCATTTTTTAAGGATATTTTGTATATGCAAAGCAATAGAATGGTTGACAATTTGAAACAGAAATGTGAAGGGCTACCAGGAGAGGAACAAGAAGAGAAGGTAAAATATTGGCAAGAATCAGTACACTCCAGCTAATTTGATCTAAGGTTTTTTTCCTAGCTGGTATTTTCTGTAAATTTCTCTTAAGTGATGCTAAAAATTGTGTTTTCTCAACTGCTTTACTTCTTTAAGGTTTGCTGTCCCACTTCTCTCTAGTAAGTGTTTTTCTGTGCTGCCCTGGGTGACTGCAGAACCCGTGCTGAGAAAGGGGAAGCAGAAGCTGCTTGGGGTGTTCTTCAAGTGTCGAACATCTGCTGCTGGAGAGGTTCTCAACCCTGTGCTCTTCCCCAAGATTAGAACAAAACCAAGCAGGATTGTGCAGGCAAGATGGGGAAATAAGGAACAGTGCCTGTTAGAGAAGCAATCTCTCTTTCTTGGTTTAGGAAAATGACTCTTCAGATTAACATGAGATTGGGAATTGAATCCAGGTTTCCTGGGTCTAGCCTGATGACTAGTCCACAAACTACAAGTACTTTGGAAACCACAGTTTCCAACAAGTCTACAGTTAGACTTTGGAAAAATCATTAGAATAAGTCCCACTGTTGTCATTCTAGGATTGGACTTTATATTTCTGTTTTAGTTTGCTGTGACTAGAATCAAGTAACTGTGGAATTCTGTCGTATGACATCAAACTTAGTTAGTTTGAACTTAATTAGTTCATAACTAATTAAGGTTTACATCCCTAATACATGAAAAGTTGGAACCATGTTGAGATCAAAATAACAGGGAAGAAAACCAAAAAATTCATGATTAAAATTTTACTGTTGGATAGAGACAGTCATAGTATATAAACCTGTGAAACCTGTTTAATCTGCTGCCATGGCTGTCCTTGCTGTGCTGCTCTCCAGGTGTTCAATCCTTGTCTTAAGTGGTTGTTCTGATCTTTGTTTTCTGTTCCTGCTCTTAAGTTTTTTAATTCTTTCCACCCTTTGGGGTCACCAGGGAGACTGAAAAGAAAGCATTGCTCTTCTTGAGAACATAGGCTGGATGAAAAGATGGCTCTTCCCTGTCCTGATGTGCATTAGGAAATACATAATGTACACTACTGTCATGGTGTGAAGTCCCAGCACAGGGATGTGTGGAGCATAAGGGCTCAGGTACCTGGAATCCTGAGGTGTTACATACAAATTCCCAGTGCACGGGCTGAGTTATTTTGTACCTGAGCCACTGTGTCATTGAAAATAATTTTCATTCCTGATTGCAGAGAGAGATATTAGAGAAAAAATAAACTTTTCAAAGTTTGATACCTCTTTAGTGCAGATTTCTTTTGTGTGGCCCAGGGGACGCCAAAAATATGACCATTCTTAAAGGTCTCAGTGTCAGGAAGCCATGAGCTTAGAGTGAAGAATAATGTAACACAAGAATTGAATATTTATATAATTCTGCTTTCACTTGCTATATTTCTGGTAGGAAATAGTACTTTAAATTTGGATCCCAGAACTACTGCTTTGACTTGAGGAATGAATATATGCATTTAAATGAAGTAAATAGAAAGCCTGAAATTTTGCTTCCAAGGAAAAGCAAAATCATCCCACAAAGAGTAATATTTTTGAATTGGCTTAATATCAGGGTCAAGCACAGAGGTTTCCATAACTCTCCTGCAAGGGCAAATATTAATGATGATTTATGAATTGTTGCTTGTATAACATGTACACTGGAGTTTCAACAGATTTAACACAGTTTTGTTAGGATGTGTTTGTGATCTTACTGTGCAGTCCCTGACAAGTTACCGTGTGTGATGGATGTAGAAATAACAGTCTGAAGAACTGCAGTAAGCCATAGGAAGAAGTTGAAATCGCAGCTCTTGTGAGTGGCAATTAAAAATTTTTAAGTACTTGGGCTAGAGGGCCAAGATCTTATTGCCTCTACCTGCTCCATCTTCTCTATGGATGTTGTCGTGTGGTCACAGTTTTCTCTTGGCTGGATCAAGAGAATTTAGAGCTGGTCTGGTTTGTGTGGGTCTGCCTCACTTCAGAGCCCAGGTTTTTCTACCTTTCTACATCTCGCTGAAATTTTAAACACATAGTATTTGGATTTCAGACCCTTTTTCTCCTTTCTGAGGATCTTGCTGCTTATGAGGCTGCTGTTAGCACAGAGGAGCCTGCAGGAAAGACGCAGCTCTAGCAATGAAAAGACTGTTTATATATTGCTGTGTTCCTTCCAATGTTTTCCTTTTAAATGACATAAAACTATGCCGGAGAAGGTATGGCAGGCACACAACATCTATTTAGTTTAGCTTCCCAGTTCAATGTGTTTAAAAGTACAAGCAATTCACAAATCATTCATTTGAAGAGAGCTGAATACAACTGTCAGAAAACACACATTTTCTCCTAAAAATGTGTTAATGTGTGTCTAAATAAGGTGTCTATCTGTTTGCACACTGTTTATTGTATCAGGGTCAGAAACATAATGTTTAGAGTTCCCATCTGGTAGGATTATTTCATACTGCTCTTGGTTCAGGCAACTTCTGGTTCAATTTAGCTCAATGTTTATGTGCCAGTCATAGAATCATCAACTTTTGCAAACAAAGACAAGCCTGTAGTGAGGGACTTTTGAAAAAATTATTTTTTTCCTCTACAATATATATGATTTTTTAGAAAAATTGTATAAAGAATGCTTCACTTAGATGCCTAGAAATGCATTAGAAAATTGAAATCTGGAAATGCATTAGAAGACTAGATCTAAATTATTTAGAGTTATCTCTTTCTCTCTTTTGCTAACACCAGGGAAACTGCTGGTACTTTCTGCATTGTGAGGTAATGCGCTGCTCAAGTGCAAGTCAGATTTGGACTCAACTAATTGAGTTAGAATAAAGGAAGATCTATAATATCTACTTTTTTTGTCTCTTGCCCTGAGTAAGAAGAGGAACAAAAAAGTTCAGCAACTGATCTGCTCCCAAATACAGATGCAAGAGGTTGTTTTTTGTCTTTGGACTTCAGTGCCTGAGTCACAGGCGCTTTCACTTGACAGAATGCACTGGAAGCAAAACAAAGGTGGTGTCAGCAGAATTCCTGGTACTGAAAATTAGTGATTGTCAGTGGTACTTAAGCTGTGGCTTCCAGTTCCATGTACTGCACAGTAGGACAGTGCATGTGGTATCAATGCATTTCTTTTTTGAGCTTTTTTTGACCTGTTTGAGGTGTAACCTGCAGTTCAGATGAAAAGGCTGCTGAGTCTCAGGCCAGCCAAGGATGGTGAGGTCACAATTCTCCCTCCTGTGAGCACCAGGAAGTTCGTGTTCTGCCCAGTACAGTGCAGCACCTTCAATAGAAAAGCAGCCAGTGACTGTGGTGGGATCAGAATTAACACTTAATTAACAGGAAAAACTGCTTTCTGCTCATAAATGGCGGTCTTAAGAAAATGGAGTTTGTGCTTCATGGTAGCAATTGAAAGGTTTTAGAATTTGCGTGAAGAAGTATTTTGCTGTAGTTGGTATGAAACTGCCTGTGCCTCTGTTTTGTGTGCAGCTAATCAGGATATTGAAAGTCTCAGAGCTACTGCCCCAAGTTTTCTGTGAAGAAGAAAAAGTCAACTGCACATGAACTTATAAAAGTTTTTTGCATGAAGTGAGTTGGAGTACTCTGTTACCAGTTAAATGGACAATCACGTATTTGAAGTGTTTCTAGTACATTCCAGATAAATTAGACTCCAATGACTCAGTTTTTAATAAATAAAAAAGCTCATTACTTATTTAAGCATTTATAAAAGAAATAAAAGACACATTTAGAATATTAACACCTAATTTGCTGAACTCTGATAATAAGTTTTTTACCTCACTGGCTTCTGGGACCTGATCTTGTGAGAACATGGAGTGCTGATTATGGGCTTCAGGCTTTCTAAAACTTCTTATCTCAGGAGCCAAGCCTCCTGCAATTAGGATTGGTGAAATACTGTCTTTTTAGTTCATAAAAATAAGTGTATACATTATGAAATAAAACAAGAATGAGCTTTAAATTAAGCTCAATTTGAACAGAAGGATTCTTTAATCTTAAGAAAAAATTCCAGTGGGATGCTCCAGAAAGAAAAAAAGATAAATGAAGCTATTATCTGGCAGTGTCTTACATGTATTGTTGTGGCTTTCAGACACTGGAAAATAATTACTAGGAATTTTCGTTCCTAACATTTCTTTGGATGTTTATATTTCTGAAGGTTCTTTGCTGGCTATCATGAGCGCTTTGAGCATTTTCAAGCAAAGAGGATTTTGTTTCTTGGCAGAATGTCATGAAGACATTGATTATATCTGTAAAACAGAACTTTCTACATGATTTTCAATACTATAACTTGAAGAAAACAGATAAATTAATTGCTGCTACAAAATAATTTCTGTTCTAGAAAAACTGGTATGGTGAGGGAGAAAACACAAGGGAAGAATTACATGATGGGTTAAGGGAAGAGTGGGGAAAATAGAAAGTAAGCAGTTTGATTTTAGTTTTTTTCCAATATATTCCTCCTACCTTTCCCCTCAGCTGAAGCTGACTGCTTTGCACAGAAGTGGTGCTCCCCACTGTCTGCATCTGGCTGGCCATTGCCTTGGAAAGATATGCAATAATACCCCGGTGCATGGGTGTTAACAGCACTTTTACCACAGAATAAAATAGGCCTAAAGTTTTACCCTGTACATCAAAACGCCTTTTGATGTCTCCTCTTGGAGAGTGAGCAGACAGTTTGAAACATCAGGAATATGGTAGAAATTTACACCAGTTTCTGGGGTTCTAAAGGACCTCAGTGGATTTATGTGCTTGTAATGAGCATTGTATGAATACATGCAAAAATGACAGATGAATTTTGGATGAATTGATCATTAGGGTATTCATGGAATACAAAGGATGGAAAAATTTGTAGCTACGGACTTTAAACAAGTACAAGAGAACATTTATAAAAAGCAAATTTTGGACTTTGATTCCCACACAAGTTATTTCTGAATCATGCATATATTTTTCACTTTATTTATATAATCTTGTGAGTTTTTTTCTATGTAATTCCAGCTAAGATAAATTAATTTAACGAAGTTACTAAATGCTGATATAACTTAATGGAATAGTCAGTATTAAGAGCAGTAACATTTATAGAATGCTTCAGGTTGGAGGGAACCTCAGTCCCATCTCCAGCTGAAAGCAGGGAGAGCTCTGAGGTGAATATTTTACTACCAGTGTAGCTATAGAAGCTCTTTGCTCTTGGTAATTAAGTCCCAACTGCAGCTGATATTCTGCTTTCCAAACACCATAACTTCATGCCTGGACAATCTTATGGAATCATATCTATATATCTTAAGAGAAAAATAAAAGTAAAAGTTTAATTTTTAAAAGTGTGAGATGTCTGTAGAATTAGTTGAGCAGTCTAGTGACTGGATATATTAGAAACATGTTATGAGCACTGTGCAAAACAGGACCCGATTTCTTCACCTCTTCTCTTTTTAGTCCTAATATTGTTTTTTTCTGCAATTGATCCTGCAAGATTGAGTTTTCTGACCTAGTTTCAGTAAAATATTATTTTAGGCTTGTGAGCAGACCATAACAGTGTAATAAGCTTTTCCCCATATTTCAATTTTATGCCTGCCTGGCTTCCTGGATCATACACTGTGCCTACAATTTTCATGATGATTTCCAAATTTCATGTTTGCATGCGATAGCTAATCAATGTTTGGTTTTGATGCAACTTTTCTTTTACTCTTGTGTACATCTGGTGATTCAGATGATGCAGCAAATTGCTTCAGGGCTGAAGATTTTTAAATCTATGTCTCCTGGTCAGCAACTCACTGATTCTCCAAGATAAAATACTTGGGAAACACAAAGTATTTCACCTCAGTGTCTTACTTTTGGGGCTGCAGTCAGTGTTCCTCACTAAAAGCAGAATCTGACCCAGTGTCCTGTTTTATTCTGGAGCATTTGCTCACTTGTGATGTGTCACAGAAATCGCATTAAAAAATAGCACAGACTCTCTGGGTAATGTTTGAACTAGACCTACTTTCACTCATCTGGTTGCTTTTTGGTGATTGGTTTTGTTGTTGTTTTTTTCTTTCCCTTCTTAGCTGCCAAGCCACTGCTGAGTTTCATGGTTATCAATTTTTTTATGTGTTGTCTCCGATGTGTATCATTTCTCCAGCCTTTCTAGGACCTTTACAGAATGCTGTATAAATGTGAACATCCAAATGTTTAACAGCCCAATTGTAACACACTTCTACAGAGCATTCAGTGGTGGTATCACTGTAAAATTGCTTCCAGAAGTCTTCAATACAACAAGTAGTGACATTTTTTTCTTATATTGCTAGCACTGGTGGCTGCTTTCAAATTGTCTTCACCTTTGGCTTCTTTAAATAACTCTTTAAATGCTTTTCAAGGGATTTAAGGGTTTTCAATTAGTTTGAGTTTATTGTTGTGTTCCTTTTTAGTTATGTGTTACATCAGTAGTTTTCAGCTTGTGCTCCCACACCTGTTTCCTATCCAGCTGAGGTGTCTCAGGGACTGGCCACAGGCTGGCACTGTGAAGCAACTGGCACTTCTTGTACCTCCAAATAACTGGAGAAGAACTGCCTGAGTCCCTGTGAATGCTCAGCAGCCAGGTGAGAGTGGGAAGCAGATGTGTGACAAGGAGATGGCAAACCTCACCTGGAAGTCAGATGAGCTCTTTTCAGTTCTGTAGGCAGTCAGGTAAACATTTCTTCATCAATAGCAAATAAGCAGAATCTGCCCAAATAGATTAAGCTCTCTGATGCCAGGAGGAGATGAAAACAGGCTGTTTCCTGACTAGTTTTGAGGTGTCTCTGATTTGCCTCCTCTTCTGGGTCTGCCAGAAGTCAAAGTTGAAGAGCTGGCCCATGAAAAAGGTAAAGCACTTTTGTCAGATCTACTCTAAAAAACACTACCTTACTTAACACAGGGGAATTATCTGTCCAGTGTCTGATCTTTCAGTGCTGCAGGTGGAATAAAGGAAGTGCTCCCAGTGGTCTGAAAAATTCAGCCTTGCCTCTCCATGCACACTCTGTACATATTCTGTTGTTTACACCCTTATATTTTCTTTTTTCTCCTCAAGGCCTTTGTGTTTATACAGTTGTTTTTTTTCTGTTGTTTGTTTATGCTTGTGTGGTCAAAAGAGTCTCAGTTTGTCAGTGTGATGCTAGATGTAGCAAGGTGGCAGAAATCTGAGGATGCTAACAGATAAAGAAATATGTTTTATGCATGTGCCTCGGTGGTGTAAGGACTGGGAAATGATGATCACTCGTGACAGAGTAGGTTGAACAGCACCGCCCTTCTGCAGCACAGTTTGCATTTGAAATGTTAATTGCAGGTTACCGGTTTACTGAAAATGTGAAGGGTACGTGCACCTTAAATGTAGGTCACGCCGCTACACAGGGAAGCCTCTGCCCTTGCAGCTGCGGATAGCCAGGCGCTCTCTCCGGGGGCACCAGAGACAGGGCTCACTTGACCTGACCTGCACAGGTCACTGCATCCAGCGGTTCTGATACCGCAGTTCAGGTGGTTCCTTCTCCCCTGCATTTTGTCACTTCATCGCTGCCAAAAGAGGGGAACCACTGAGTGTGAAATAAACCAATGTCTGCATATGCCAATGATTTTTTTACAATTGCATCTGTTAGATGGTGGTTTTTTTTTTTAAATGGTTATTCAACAGTCGCTCAGCAGCTAAAAGGAAAAACTTTTAAATATTTAATGTCTCTGAACTGCTCTAAGATGGAAATAATCCTGTTTTTGCAGCTTTGGGTTAACATAATGGACTGTGAAAGGAGGCCAATGATTATGTGACCATTTGAGAGTCAAAATCACACCAAAATCAAGTATGCCAGCAAACAATGACTTGACAAAAATAATGATGATGAAAATATAGCATGAATATCTATACAGAAATAAAATATAGAGTACATTGAATTTGCCTTTGAGTCAATATGAATTCAATAAGATGAGACTTTGCAGACTGGTGTTCTATTCATTATTTTTCTGCTAAAGGATGTGGAAAATTTGAGATAATTTCTTTACTCTTTCTGCTCTATACTGTAATTGGATATGCTGAACAAAAGATCATAAATTGTCTTTTTGTCAGTCTTGAGCAACAGATACATAGTGGACTTTCCCACTCTGAAGCAAGAGCTTGGAAACAAAGATGACTTTACAATTAAAAGAAAAACCAAACAAAAAAACTCCACCAAAGTTCTGTCAAAGCGATGTTTAAAATAATCCTCCATTCAATCTTATACAAATGCCTTTAATTTATGTATTTTTCAATAGACTTTCTTTTTTTTTGCTGTTGTTGTTTGTTTGGTTTTTTGGTTATTGTCATAGAATGCATTCAGCTGATTCTTGGGCTGCTTGTGCTGCAACATTAAATAAACCCCATATTTCCTAAACATTTCATTCACCATTTCTGCAGGGCCTAATTTTCCTCACCTTACTATTGGACTTCACTGAACTTCTATCACCTTTAACAAGAGGAAAATGAGCCTGTGACATGGAATTTTTGATGTCTGATTTTAATTTAGCTTTTGGTTCTCCTTGGGTAATTCATGTTTTATATTGACAAAAGATGGTGCAGTTAAGCAGGACCAAAATAAAATTGTTCTGATATTTCAGCAGTTAACTTGAATCTGTAGTGGAAGTGACAGCAGAATATATTCATGAATCACCTCAGTTCCCCCAGACAATGAACGAGAACACTACAACTGAACAATTGCCTGCAGATAATAAAACCTTTATTTCCTTTCAAGCACTTAAATTTCCTTTTGATTAAATAATTCCATGTTTGAGTGCAGTTCACAGGTAGGACATGCTTATGTAAACCCCCTTGATTAGAGCAGCATCCTGAGGAATTTATCACTTCACGATTTTTAGCTTCAGTCTGTTGTGGCAAAGTAAAGCTTGCTAAGTAGTCTGCACATCTAATCCTCCAGACTCTTTCACACTGGCTTTAGCACCTCCAGCTTTAGAGCAGTGCTTCAAGTTTACAAGGTGCTAATTGCTCCGGGGTGCAGCTGGCTGGGTTAGATTATCAGCTGGGATTTACTGCTGGGGTTCTGTGGGCTTCCAAGCAGGGGTTCAGAGATGCAGCGAGGCAGGAGTCCAGAGCGAGGAATGAATTATTTATTAAATTTACAATACCATTTATATATTCTAGTTCCATAAAGCAATTGAACAGTGTTCACATTTCTCCTAGGGTGATTGGTCAAAGTCTCAGACACCCACTTAGAAATGTTTTTTCCTAATATAATGTACACAAGGTCAGAAGATACCAGATATGAATGCTATTTACAAAAACCCTATCTATTGCTTACATAGCTTACACAGCAAAGGAAAAGTTCTCACAGAATGAATGCAAGAAGAGAAAATTTCCCTGCTAACAGCATTTCAGCATCCACAGGGTTCTGACAGCACAAAGGAGCACCAGACCCCAGCGCTGGCCCTGTGCAGGGACTGGAGCCCGTTCAGCCAGAGGGCACCCACCAGGCACCGAGTGAGCGTGGGCTCTGCTCCCCTGCCTGAGAGCAAGGGAGCAACACGGACCAGCCTTCAGGCAGATTATCGAATCTCACATCAGTGCACTTGAGATGGGAATGAGCTGGATTATGTAGATCAGGTATTTGAAGCCTTTTTTACCGTCTTGGCAAAGAGCACAAGATGCTGCTGGAAGCAAGGCCACTCCCCAGGGTACCACTGGCCATAGGATGCCTTTATTTTAATTCGTGCTCAGGTGTGTGTTTAGTATCCATAAAAACTTCCATTTGCAGCACCCAGTATTTCAAAGGAGCAGGCTTACAAAATCCGGGAACAACGCAAAAGCCGTATTTTAATCGAATTTCTGAAACGTTAGATGAGTATGCCAACAACACTGCAGTTTTTAAAAATTAAGAGAAGCTATATTTCTGTGTGTTTGGGTTTTTTTTTCTGGATGGTTGTAGTCTCTCAGGATATTTTGTGTTCATAGTGCATATTTATGAGTTGTAATGTATAAAAGCATATAAAGGTAGATTGCAAAGTTTTTATTTGGTCATTATTCACACAGGACTCCCACAGAAGTCTATGAGAACTGTGTGTTTATTTGAAAGTAGAAGGTATACCTGTCACAGGTGTCTACATTAATTTCTTTATTTCATTTCACATGTATTTCCTACACCATGCATTGTAAATATACTCAGAAACCCAGGAAATACTTAGCTAAGTTCTAATTCTAACTTTTAGAAACTTGAGAAAATGCACGATGCAAAATACACCGGTAACCTGGGCTCGTCTGTGCAAAGCAGTGTCACCCCTGAGCCAGCCCCCCCCTCCTGCCTCTCCTCCTGGGGTACAGAGTGGCAGGGCCAGCCCACCAATTCTGCCTTCTCTTCCCGGGGCCCTTTGGGAAGGGGGAATAGAAAGCACCATGTCACTTCACAAAGCATGGCCAAATAAGTTTTCCAAGTAAGCCACTTTCATGTTTGCATCCCAGTTCGGTTGTGCAAGAACAAGCCTAAAATGGTGGGAGAGTGGTCTCTCGTTCTCTGTGGCACACAGAAAGGAGAGATGAGGGGATAGATTACTCTTTAGTTTCTGTTAATGAGGAAAGCCTCCATCTGAATACTCAGCGTGCTCTCAGTGTGAGACTCAAGGACTTCTATCAACAGTGAGTCAAACTGGTGTCTGTGTGTGTGTATATATATCTATGTACTTATTTATGTACATATTTTCTTTTCCTGTTTGTATCCAAATACATTTATATGTTTCTTTAGTTATGTCCAAAGCTCTTGATTGGAAACAGAGCCATACTGCCTGGGAGTCTGACCTAAGCTGCAAAATCAGTCAAAAGCAATGCCAATCAGCTCCTGTGTCATAACAAACTTGAGTTGGATTTACAGCAGGAAAATGTGTATTGCTGCTGTTTGGGGGAGTGTCTGTGTGGATTCATTTTTTGTGGGTCTTCTGCTCAGCTGAAGCAGGTAATACATTTTTTCCAGCTTTGCTTGGAGCTATCCCTGCAGTGCAAATCAGCCTTGAGGGGAAACTTCTGTTTTTACCCATAGTAGCATATGAGGGGCAGAAACAAGACCTAGCCATCATCTACTTCTGAGCTAAGTAAATGCATCAGTAAGTCTTGCTATTTGGGAATTAATTAAAAGCTTAATTGATTACTTCTGCTTGGTGTAAAGAAATATCCTTCAAATGTAAAGGTTACTGATCCCATTTATGTAGATAGAATAAAATATATGTGCATACTTTTAGACAGCATTCACGTGCTTTGCAATCTCATTGCCAAAGCAGTTTTGCAGTGTTTGAGTCTGACCCTGCTGCCAGGGACGTGGTGTAAAACAGCTCACACGACATTGTTTCCACGATGCTGCCTTTGGATGGCTGCGTACGGCAGCATCTGTGCTATAATGGAGATCACAGCTCTGCACCATGTTAGTTTTCAGAAACCCCAGGGAAGTGAAGTTTTCTTCCCAGGCACTTCTCCGGTTTCTTTTTTATGTTCAATTTTGGCACAAATCAGAGTTGTACAAGAATGCTGAAACCTAACTTATCAACCTTTGCTCCTGATGAAAGCTGTTCCCTGCCAGCTGAGTGAATGGGTTTTCTCACAGGTGTTGTACTGACCCTCCCTCCTTGTTTGTTACTATAGGTTTCCCTCACTCTTAAAGAGGTATTTTCTCCTTTATATGCAAAGATTAATTATGGATCTTGCTGTTTCCTTTGGGGGAAATACATCCTCTCTCTTGTGTCTGTATGTGGCACAACTGTTGTCTTGGATGCATTCAGAGGCCGTGGAGTCAGGGTTATGGCTGCAATTGGTGTGCCTGGTCTAAATTAAGCAAATCCTACTTGCTGTGTAATTATAAAGCAATCTGAAGCTAATTTCACTTTTCATTTTTAAATCTAATTTTGGCATGTGTTAAGTGTTAGTAGGAATAAGAGTTTATTTATTAAATATGTGTATTGAAAGGAATCATGTTTCAGCACTTATTAACCAGAGGTACTGTGGCATCACTCCAGGAATGACTTTACGACACCATGAAGTTGCAATTTCTGTATGTGTTATAAATTTCTTTGTTTTTTTAGTTTGAATTGCAGAATGATGATGAAGTGCCTTGTGGAGGGTCTAGTGACAAAGCTTAATCAACTACAAGGAAGCAGAAACTGTTATGCAGACGAGTGTGGTCCCTGCTGGGAACTGGAAGCGCCCGTGTGCTTGTTCTCCTGCCTTAATATTTGCCGATACTGGGGCCCTCCTTTGCAAAGGGGTATCTGCCTTACCAAGTCAGTGGGACAATGAATTACCTAATGGAGGTGACTGATTCCTTTTTCAAGAGCACAGAAGGTTAATTTTCCATTAGTAAATAATAAAACAAAGTTTACTTGACAGGGACAGATGGGAAGCCATGCAAATAAGCTTATGCAGTCAATTATATTTTGGGTTTGATGAGCATATGGACAACAGACAAACAGAAAAGTCCATGCCAGACAAATGAGTTGACTACATTAACAAAAACATTTACAAAGAGTTCTAAACAGAACTAAGACCATTAATAAACAATATAAATTATCTTAATGGCAACTCTAAAATGGCTGAAATTGTTTTATCTTTAGCAAGAAAAAATGTTATTTGGACATCAAAGCCATTTTGGGGATGCGGAGAAACTGATGTACCCAGATAAGCCTGTATGTATCTGGTAGTAAAATGCAGAATGTTTTTGGTGGCCAGGAGTGGTCACAGATGTTGCCAAATCCTTTCCTCACGGCTGTCTCACACAGAGTCTGCATCCTGCAGCAGAGGGTGAAGCTGCCCTTCGAACAAGGGTGAGCTTCATTTCTCCTCTGAACTGCAGACACTCGAACCTGCCCAGCCAGGTGTCACCCACCATTCGTGTGCTGGGGGTGCCATCGCTGGCTCTTTCTGATAGTTATAGAGAATGAGTGGTGAAAAACAGTAATGAGGAGCTCAAAACAATAACCAATGCAGTAATTTTCTGAGCGAAAAGATTTCTTAGCCTAATTTTTTTTTTTAATTTTAGTATTAAATCCTTTTAAAAGAATTTGGGGAGGATGAAAAAATATTCATAAATATTTCTGGAGGTTTCTGATCTAACCTTTCTTTGCCTAATATTTCTCCTTTTAAATAATTGTAGAATTCAATTCAGCAAGTGAGTGGGACCTAAAATGTTTATATGAAAATCAAGATTAATGTTAACATGGTTTATGCTAACAAGACATACCTACTTAAGATGCATTAAACACCTGGTTTTTGTAATATTAGGTGTATTTTTATCTCATAACTTGAGAACTCATTTTTTATTGCATTAAAATCAGTTTAACGTAAACTGTGATCTCTCTGAAACCAATATTTCATTAATTTCAGTTTGAAACAACTATACCTTCTGCTAGGATTTTGCCTATTAAACAATACCAGGTGTGGTGATCACTTGCTAAAACCCCTGTGTTTTATGGTTGCCATGCTCCACTTTTTATGAGATGATGAAGTTTCCACTTTATCTGTAGCAGGAAATGCTCCATTTCTAGTCTCTGCCTTTTGCTAAATTTGCAAACTATTGCAAATAAAAATCAATTTTTGTAATCACAAACTGGAATTTATTGTTTATGTGATGTATTTAGCTGCAGGAAGCTTTTGTTTAAAATAATCTCCTCACTGTTACTGCTAGAAATGCTTTTCCATCTCCATTAAACTTCTGGATTAGTCCATTAACATATTGTTAATTGTTGTGTGACTTAGTTTAGTTCCACATGAGTGGCACTTGTGAAGCAGAAATTATTTTTTTGTACTTATTGTTTGGAAAGAAAATAATCTAAAGTGATTGGAAAGGGATGGGAGTATAGAATACTTGTATTGTAGCTGTATATTTAATAGGAGCAAAATATAAATACAAAAACCATAATAAAAATTCAAGTGGAATGTCAAAAAAAGAATCTTCAAGGTAAGATTATGGGATGTTAAATTATAAAAATGTCTTTTTTTTTTTTAGTAACACTAGAATGTGAAATTGAAAAATCAACATTTCTATTTCAATGAAGGAAGAATTTTTTAACTAAAAGTTTTCAACTGAAATTACTCAGCTTTTTTTTCCCACAGCAACACTCGCTGAGCAGGGTTGGGTTCCTCACATATTGTGTTCCACATCCCTCAAAAGCTTCTAAGAAGGAATGTTTTGGTTTGTAGTCTTTTAGGAAAATTTAGGAAGCATTTTCATGAATACTTAGTGCTGAAGAATATATATGTTTCCTATTAAACTTTTCCAGTTTTGAACAGAAAAATTGTGTTTTTCCAAATTCTGATGAATTGTTCAGCTGTGTATTGTGCTGACCTTCCCTATTGCTGTGTCTGCCAAAAATCTGCCTTTTTAGGAAAGGTGCTTCTTGGCTGCTCCCAAGCCTGAGATAAGAGGAGCTTGGACACAGATCTTTCATAACTCTTAGAAAAGGTTGTTGTCATTTTTGTTTCTTTTTTTCCCTTGATGTTAAGAGCAGTGATTTTTTGTGTATTTTGTATATTTTCTCACATTTCTCTGGCTTTCTATTAGTAACACAAAGTACAGATTACGCACAGTAGATAGACACTTGTTCAAAAATAACTGAAGAATACACCTGCAAATATGAAAATCTGTTGTGGATAGATATTTTTTTTTAATATGCTAAGCCCTTAGGCCCTATGCTATTTGATGTGATTTCTTGGAGGCTTTTAACTTAATTGTATCTTGGAAACACACATCAAATTCATGCCTCAGCCTGTTAGTGATCTTTGTATTGAGCAAAGTATATGGAGTACAGGGAGAGCAGATGAAAGAAAGTGTTTAGAATATTAGACCAAAAATACAAATTTACTTAAGCCTTTTTAAAAACCAGAAATCAGAGAACATGACAGTAGAAAGACATTTTTGCAAAAAAATTGTTTAATGTTTGAAGCTATGGAGAAAAAAGATCCCATTCAGGCAACTTAGATCAATGCATTTATGAAGAGTAAAAAGTTCACAGTCTGAAGGCCTGAAATATTCTAGTATTAAGCCACAACTAGTAGTTGAAAGTCAAACATTTTCCTAGTCCTCCTTGCTAGGCCTTTCAGTGACTGCTTCAGCAATTTTGCCTGCTTGTGAAGGTCTCCCTCCATCCCTGAATTGGGAAAGGACAGTCTAGAGTGTTAGAGCCAATTACCATATTTAAGTGAATATCTATGGTATTTTCTTTAAAGACTTGATTATTTCATGGGTCTAAAGGAAAAGACCTCAAAAAAGAAATTGTTATAGCCAAAAGTGCATATTAATGAAGACTGATAAAAATAACTGTGCTTTTAGAGGGTCTGAAAAGAAATGAATTTATTTTGATGGGTTTTGGAGGAGACATGGGTTGGGGACCTCACGGATAGCAGGTGGTGAGGCTGTCACTTCCTAAGAAGCCTGAAAGGTTTCTCCTCTAGGCTCACTTGCTCCTGCCCTCCCTTCTGGGGGCATCTTTGCACAAAGAGAACTCTGACCCAGATTTGGACACACACCTCGGTGCTGGCAGTGGGGGAGCAGCAGAGGGGAAGGTGCAGCACCTCTCGTCCTGGCTGTGATGCTGGAATAAATCTAACAAGATTTATTTGTTAGATATACAAATCTGCGCCCTCTCAGTGCGTGGGTTTATCTGCTGAGGTTCTGTTTCATGTAGACTACTCCTCCAAAGTGCTGGCATTTATTTGATCTGGAGGATTTGTAATAAAAATGAGCCACCTGGAAAATATGATCAACTTGTCAAGAAACCTAGGACCTGCACTCGCTCCTGGGGGTGCTCACTTAAAGAGTTCCCCTTGTAGAGCTACCCCTCTAGCTCGGTATACGAAGCATTTTCATTTCAGTATGTGTGTGTTCACATAAGAACTCTCTCCTTACATCTGCATCTTTCTTAAAAGTCAGTTCCTTGTGCAAACAGGTCCTTAGAACATCCCTTGCAAGTGAGGAGCATTCCTCTTTTGTGAGGTACCCAAAATCCTGTGATATGCTGTTTAAAGGATTATTTGGACTCAAAGCTGTTTTTAGCTCTGATTTTTTTTTTTTTTTTTTTTTTGATTCAAAGCTGTTTTTAGCTCTGGCACTACTTAATCTGGGAAGGTATCCTAGAAGTAGATTTTTGCTGAACACATGCATGTAAGAGCATAAAGCTTATCTAGACCAAGGGTAAATGGGGTAAATTAGATAGAAGGTATACATGAAAATAAAAAAAAAAGTGTGCACTAGTAAAAAAAGTGAAATCAGAATTGCTTTTCTTGCTAGGAGAAAAATTGTGGAGTGATGGCTGAAGAATGGATTTTAGTATTATATGATTAAGGTTGAGTAGGTGGATTTTGTCTTTTGAATGCTAAGTCAGAGAAGAGAGGTCTGACTTAAACCTTCATGATTACCAAACTTTGAAAGTAAATTTGTAAATCTGAAAGTAAATTTCATGTAATTGGTATTATATCCAAAGACAACTTACAAATTTTTAAGCACATGCTTTAGCTACACAGTTACTATCATTTTTTTAACTCCAGAGCTTTAACTCTGCAGGTAACAGTTAATGCCTTGGGCTGTGTAAGGTGCTTGTGTGCAGTACTTTGCACACTGAGATCTGAAAATCCTTGCTAATGACATGCTGCTACACATTGTATGGGCATCTGTAAAAAATATCTGATTCTTATCTCTCAGCTTTGTAAACCCTACGTGAATGTATGTTTGATGGAGAGCAAGACTAAGCCAGTGGCTTTACTGAGCCTAATTTAAAGAGAGTCAATATTTATATGCTGTAGTTAGGGTTTTAGAAAGGCTTGAAGGCTGATAAAAATTGTGTTACTCTAAAGAGAAAGGAGTGAAAATAGATACAGGAATACTAGTAACTAAGGTAGAGGTAATATGGGAGAAGAAGAATCCTGGGGATATAAAGAATTCTGAAGAGTCAGGAAGTGCTAGAATTCTCATGTGGATGCAGAGACTTATGTACTGCTGAGGAGCCAGAGAGTGATGTAAGGCACAAATAAATTTAGCAAATGCAAGAATGTTTATTACCTTCACATGCAAATGAAACATCATTTATTTAACCAGTTTTTGATGTCTGTAGTAGTGTGTATAGTGTGTTTTATATGGTTCCTGTGTGGCCATAAATAAATTTTATTTAGAGCTTTGGAGGGAGCTGTTATTAACAGAGTTACTCACAGCCAACATCAATTATCTCTGGTACTCTACAAGTGCTTATTTATAGTTACAATAAAATATTCTTGGGGAAGTGCAGTTCTGTAAAGCTACCTAGAGTACCTAGGATGGAGATTTCATCTTCTAGCATAAAGCCACTGTTGTACATGTCAAAAATATGGAGAATCAGTGGGTTGCTGAATAACCCTCAAAGTGTTCACTCTTATGAGTTAATGTGTTCTGTCATTTGTCTTTCTTAGGGCATGGGCCTCTCCTCTCATGAATAACTCTCACAAGTAGAATACCATTGTAAGGAGAAAAAGGTATAATAATTTGGAATGTGGTACAATAGATTTTCTTATAAAAAATTGGATAGCTACGGTCCTTCAGCAAACTGATTATAGATATTTCTTCTAATTAGTCTATTTTTTTCTTCACTTTTGTCAGAGAGGTAATTTAAGTTTCTGGAGGAGAGAGTGTATTTTTTAATATTTTGATATATGAATACCTAGCCTTTTACAGTTTCAAAGATTTAATGGGTTTCTTATTCTGCCTTTTGAATATCCCTTTAATATAAGGTTGCATGTATGAAATTTTTTTCTCTTATTCTGCTAGTAAGGAGCTTTATAGATATCAAAAAACCTCATTTTTACAGCTTATTTGTCTCTCTCTATTGCATTGATCCAAATAAAGGACCCCATGCACATTGACAAGTGTGTGCCTGTCACAGAGTGGAAAAGTCATTATGAATTTTCCATTATATGACAGTTCTATGACTTCTTTTGAGACAAAATGATTGGAAGATGATTAGTGGCAGAGCTTTCCTCCTCATCTGAAAGGGGGCTGGTGTAGTCATTTGCGCACAATGAGAGTTATCAGCCCGTATTAGACAAGAAAACGTGTGTCCTATGGCTGGTAATTTGTAAATCACCAGGGTCCCTGAAGGAGCAGACGTGTGAAGCCATGCAGGTTCATAGTTACGGGTTTTTTCCCTTTAAAAATGTCAAGGAGTATAGTATTGATATGATCTCTGAGGAGCATGTGTTGTATTAGTGATTTTATTGACTGTTACAGAATTCCATTCTCATTGGATTTTCATGAAGTGTCTTAGTTTGTGCCTTTACACTTTCTAGAAGTACTGTCAGGTTATATGTGCAATTAGTGGCAACGCCCTTCCAATGTTTATCCCAGATTCTTGAAGGTCTGGTGAACGGTGGAATATCATCCAATTCATGTTTGTCAAATCACAATTTCACTGCCAGTGAAACTGGGATCCTGCAGAACTTGAAACATGTTTCTCTTCTTTACTATACAATATGGGAAAGTAAAGACAGTCAGTATAGCAGCAGCCCACAAGAAAGGGTATATATAATCAATCTTAAGTGTCAAATTTTAGTCTGATCATAAATGGAAAGCTATTAAAGAAGAATTTGAGGTCATCCAAATAATCATGTGGAGCTTGCATACTTTTTCCCCTAGGAGTCCAGGAAATTACTTTATTATTGATTTTTTTTTTTCTTGTTTTAAAATACATTAGCAATAAGTGCAAAATATGATGTTTTCATCACCCTCTGCCCTATTTTTAAAGTTAGATCTCCAAGCAGAAAAGCCTTTGCATGTTGCTGGAGTACAGATGTAGAGTAAGAATAAAGTCCATGTGGAAGTGAATGTACACTGCCATGTAAAACACAGCTGACTGGTCACAGTAGGACAACCAAATTGCATTGAACTGTACTATGTGTTCTGCAAAACTTGTCCTTCCTTTGTCAAATACTTCTCGTTGTTATTGGTTAGACTGCCACAGATTTATCAAGGATATTTATGGGTGAGCTGGAGGCTAAACTACCTGAAATACTGTGAGTGTGAAATAGTGTGAAAGACAGGAATGTTGTTTAGCAGATCTATTAATCACAGGACCACAGAACAGGCTGAGTTGGAAGGGAGCTGTCAGGATCATGGAGTCCAAGTCCTGCCTTGCACAGGGCACCCCGAGGGTCACAGCTGTGTCTGAGAGCCTTGTCCAGGCACTCGAACTCCGTCAGCCTTGGGGCTGTGATCATTCTCTGGGGAACCTGTTCAGGGCTGGCCATGTTTGCCAGTTATTAAGGGAAGGCTGCTATTTCTCCACACCTCAAATGCTTCAAAATACTGACATTACTGGAAACCAAACCAAATTGAGGAGTTAATTTTTGCATATCTGTAATACAATTCCAGCTGTGTCTTTTAAAGGGAATTTCACTGTTAAATGAGCTACTTTAGTAAACAGATTATAATTTCCAAGGACCTTCCACTGTATTGCAGTTAAAGCCTCCCAAAAAAGAGCCAGTCTCTGCATAGTTAATTTGTTCTGCCATGTTCAGCCCAAGAGAAAAAAGCCTTCCCTCTGATCACAGAGCAGCTAACGCAGGTGAAAGAGACTGCCCACAGCGCAGCTTTCTGCTGCTTACCCTTTTACTAAGAGCATTCTTCAGTTGCTTCTAGCCATAATTTTGTAAAATTGACTGGACTGATAAGAAATGTATTCATTTGGGATAATTTTTGAACTGTGAAAACTCATTTTCTTGAAGAACAAAATAAACAAAAAGTTGAAAAAGATGAGCAAATGCCATAAGAATAGTTGGGAAATTAATCTTTCAAAGTTTTTAGTTTGGGTTTGTTGTTTGTGGGATTTGGATTTTTGTGTGTCTGTTTTGACAAAGTTTTGTTTATGCTCTTTGTTTTTATTTAGTATAAAACAAAGTGCAGGGTTTTTTTATGCATCTGATACTGTTCCTGCAATACTCTGTTTATTATAGCCAGAAGCTTTAAGGACAATTCAGCTCCTATGTTGCCATCATTACATGGAACACATTGGCATGGCAGAGTAAAAGCTCTTCCATTGGATGAACCTGGAGATTTTAGGAAGTAAAAGGCTTGGATTTTAATTGGTTCATTTTTATGTATTATGCTATGTCAGACAGACACAAGGCAGGACATAATGAAAGTTCGTATAGATCCTCAGGGTATTTGAAATTTAACTGAGGTGCACATGTATTTTTGTCCTTATGGCTTGCATATTTGCCTTTGATAGCAGATTTTATTGGTAGCTCATTAAATCCTTCATATGAATAGAAACATGTACAATTACAGATCCTCCCAGCTGAGAAGAAAGCACTAAAACACAGATGATGCTCGAACTTGGCTTGTGTTAAGCAAAATAGCAAATGAGGTATAGAAATACACTGTAAGAGGGACAAAGTAGGAAATTTTCCCAGTAGAAACCATGGCTGCTGAAGGGTTTTTCCCAACCTGTGGCATAAGACAGCAGTTGCCAGTGAGTTTTGCCACCAGTGTCTCGCTCCTTCCCATCCCCTGACGATTCATCCCTCTGGGGGTGTGGATATGGCAGTGTGTGCTAGGGAATGCACTCCTGGGGCACCCGAGGGCAGCGCAGCTGCTCAGGCTCTAGAGATGCAGCAAAATCCTTCTTCCTAAAAGCAAGTCAGGTTTTCCTTTATGCCACGGGTGTTTGTCCATTTTCCAGTGGCACAATTCCAAGTCTCAGGCAGCTGCTGTAACTGTTGCCAGGGAGAGGTTTGGTTAGTTACCCAGCAAAGGTGGAATTAGTCTTTTACCTGTTAGAGCTCATCTAGTTAGTGAAAAGGATTGAAACAATTCCCTGTCCTCTCACCATTTCAAATAATTCTGTGTGGAGTGCTGGCTGACAAGGGAAATTCTGTCTTTTTGAATTTAAATGATCTATTACTCACTAATTCCCTTGAGTTAGTAACTGTTGAAAACCTATGTACCATATTCTATATTCTTAATGGGAAATGAGATTTCTTGGACTAAACCATTCTAGAGGGAGAAGAGGAATATTTTAACTTGAATTTTATATTTATGTTCTGACCAAGTCAGACGTTACACACTCAGTGTTTTGAGTCCTTTAGTTATTTAAGCATTTCATAATCTCGACTGCTATACCCAAAAGAAGCTGACAGAAGCTGAGGTTGTAATTTGTCTGTCAGAATGCATTTCCTTTGCAGAAGCCCTGTAGCAATGGTAAAAATCAGTGGTTTGCCTTGGGTGTTTCAACAAGTGTGGCCAATTTAAGATGCCAAATCAGAATGGATTCCATGATTCTTATAGCATGTTAAATAAGTCAACTAACCAATATTTTTTGTCTATTTATTCAAAGAATTCACTGTGTTAAGAACTGAGGTTAGGGTAGGGTGTGGTTTTTTTTTTTTTTTTTTTTTTAAAAAACAACTAGCACAGAAAATCTCTCACTTGTACCAGGAGTTTGAAGGTCATTGTTAAAATCACTGAATGAACATTAATTGCAATAGAAATGGATGGAAATCTCTTCCATTGATGAAATTCTGGTAAAATCAGTGTGAGCCATCATGTGTGTCATGATACCACCTTCACAGAGAAGGATCTGTGAAGCAGGTTAAGATTGATGGACTGCTACTACGCAGTGCTGCTCACTGGTGATGTAAGCTGTGGGGAGAGAAGGATGAGGCCGAGGGCTGTTAGACTTGCTTTGCTCTTTGAATCATCTCCGTAGCGCTGAGAGGTCCAATCCACTCCCAGGCTGCTTCTCCTGCTTACAGCATGGACAGGAACCCCCCACATTCTGCATGTATATTCTGCATCAGTCATTGCTGCACGCTTGTCTTTTCACTCCCATTTCATACCAGGCACACAGACTTTAAATACTGCTAAATTTTTTAAATTTTTAGTTTGAATAATTGTTCATTTTGTTTATATGATTTTACTTTAAACGAACTTCAACTCAGATTTTGGGTAGTCAGTGCACCTAGAACTCATATGATGAGTGTGATACAATTTATTCTCAGTAAATTCTCTTTTCTTGGATAGAACTTGCTAAAATTGTACTGTAGTTCTATATCAAATTGAGATTTAGCAATAGAAATGAAGTTTTGTGTTATAATAGGCTTAGCCAAAAGCCTACAAAAGTTTTTCATCAACTGTAATGGGTTCAGGTCAGGTGATAAGGATAATTAAATACTGTTGCAGTAATAACTAAAAGACATTAGAAGATGACAGTTGCATGTGGGTTTTTTTTTTAATATAGATGAAGGACACTTTGTTCAGAAATAACATTAGGACAAAAATACCCTAAAATCAAAGATGAAAGAGCACCTCCTACCTCCCTGATGAGGTGCAACATTTCAGTCCTGCGGCTCAGGAAATTGCTCTTTGCTCTACACAAAAAGACTGAGGATCCAATACTGTTCTCTTACCTCCATTCTACCCATTACAATTAAGGAAAGCAATTTGTATCTATAAAAAGTCCCATTGAATCAAACAGAATTCAGTACATAATAGTCTCATCAAAATCAATAGGACTGTGGCTGTAACCTCCGTGTGCTGATGCCTTCCCTGTCTTGGAAGGTCTCTCAACCTTTTTGCTCAAGCCTCTAACACAGAAGGAGCTTATTGAAAACCTTGTTTGCTCTGTACTGAACTGCTTTGATTTTCCTTCCTTTCTGAAGCATTGTGAGACATTGTGTACCACTGTCCTTGGGGTGCCCATTAATATCTATTATATAGTAGATATACTGTTTCTTTTTCATGTCAGTATAAAGATTTGCATCCTCCAAGAAAAATAATTACTGTGCATTTTCTTTAATGTTTTTCACTCAGGAAAAAAGAAGCCCTCAGTAAGTGGCACATCTTGATGTAATTATTCAGAAATGTAGTTTAAATCTGACTCTTCCATTTTCTGTATCTTTTCCCAGTCTGATTAACATACACAATGAAAGTATTTATCTGTGTGGTTCAAAGAACAAAGTGCAGCTGTATGCTACTAAATCTAATGAAAGACATCTTGCTGTCTATGGAGGTTGGTTTGAATTTCCCATTCTGCCTTGTTATCCTTGAGAGAATCCTCTCTGATTATGATAGTTGAAACTGTAGCAGCAGAAATTCTGAAGGGAAAAAACCCCAGTCATTAGAAATGCAAATTTTTTTTGCATATAAAATTTTATATTACTATATAATTGCAGTGAACTATAAGCTTACTGGAGTAAACATAACAATAACTTGTTTTCACAAAATCCTGCACTGACTAACAATTTAAGGAGTCATTCACAATGCTGGAGCCAGCGATTATCGAGCTGATGCTGGCAATGTATTAATTAATGCAATCAAGCAGCAATAATGACACTTGAGGGCATCATGCAAATCTTATATTTGAGTTATGCTTATAGTCAAATTAGAAATTACTCAAGAGACTTCACATTATTAACTTAGTCCTTTTCAGACTTTTAGCAGAAACCTTTATTTTCTTTCCTTTCTCTGTGGATAGTAAGTGCAGGTTTTTTTTATAGTCACTGACTACACCTTTCACTATAGAATCATGGTCTTTGTTACAGAAATGTTGTGAACCATTTTGTCAATTACCTGAGAGTTAGCAATTGGTATGTTCTAAAGAATAAAAGGAATAATTTTTTTTTCAGAAGGCTTGATTTCAGTCTTGTGAATAGGAATTGTCTGTGATGTCTCCCTCCCTCACAAACAGTTTAACTGCATCGGCCATTGTGGTGATCAAGATCCTTTCACTTCAAAGTGTTTAAACCATCTCATCAAATATACACTAAGAATAGAACTGATGAACAGCCAGTCTCTTATTTTTCTCATTTTTTTCCTTCTGTTTTCCTTTCAAGTTTTGAAATCTTTGGCCATGGGGATAATTAGCTTGCTCTTGGGGTGGTGTGTCTCCTTTGGCTGTCAGCATACACAAGCACCTAAAGATAATTTCTAAATTGAAAGCTGGTTTAAGATTGAAAGCACAGGTGCAGTCAAATAAGCAAATTTGCTGCCTGTGACCTCTACCTTTTAAGAGTTTTTCTTCCATGTAATGCCAGGTGGATGATATCAGTGTTAATCATCTTTTTCCCCTTCCACTTTTGAAAAGAAGTTCTTTTAATCATCAGCCTAAGTGAAAGATCATTTATGGTCTTTAGAGAGCATGATGAAGTAACTGGGAATGAGAGAAGGAATAAAGATAAACATAGGATGCTCAAGAGAGGAAGGAAGGAAAAATAAAATATAAAATCTAGAAGTAGCCCTCTCTACAGGGTTTGCTGCATTATGGTGCAAGTGATGGCTGAAACTATTGAAAGTCCTATGGAAATTACATCAGGAAAGTAGAGAAGCTGTTTTCTATTCACAGCTCCTATGCATTAGAAAAACTTCCCTTTTCCTCTTTTTTCTTGATCCTTTTCACTTACTAAAAATTTTAGAATTTTTGTAAGAGGCAAATACTGGTTGTGGGAAAGTAGGGTTTTTTTTTTTTCCTTTTTGTTTTATTTGCCACACACAAAGATTAAAAAAAAGAGCTGAGACAAAAGATAGTTAAAGCACCAAACTTAACATGCTTAGCTTTGGTGTCTGAGTGAAAAGACCAGCTCTCTCAACTCGACAAACAGCCATATGATTGCAGTCTATAAAATCATTAGCAACATGCAAAGTGTGGATGGGGACTGGCTGCTGCTGTTTTTTCCAGCAGTAGTAACTGGAGGGCACTGAATGAAGCCAGGATGGGTGGGGATCAAAACAAACTAGATGAGCAGGATTAAAGGGTAGCAGGCCTGTGATCTCCTTGACAAGGAACACTGTGGGTGCCAAAAGTTCAAGTTGGTCCTAGGGCAAATTAATTTGAAGTTTTTGCATGAAAGACTGTTTTATTAGTAAAACGAAATTGTGATCTCTCTTAAAAGAAATGCTAAGTGATTCTATTTTTTCTAGTCACCATGAAAGAAAAAATTACTTAGTGTTTTAGTAATTCCCACTCTGAGAAGGCTCAGAAAGATGGCAAGGTAACAGTAGCTTTGCAAACAGACTTTGTCTTATGAAGTTTGATAGAATTTTGGAAGAAGGTCCCTGTATACTGATGACAAATGAGATTTTAAGAATCTAAAAGAATGCAGAATAATAGCTGCTAGGAACAATAGTATGTGTAGGTTTTGGTGGTGTCCCATTCACACTGCACAGACCATTCTTTCACTAGACTTTAAAAGAAACACTCTTCTAGGTAAGCATCTCCTTTTCTGTAACACCTATTATTTTCTCCAAGCTGCCAGCATGTTTCTTTCCTGTACGCATTAGATCAAACTAAATGTAGAAAGCAAACAGTGATTAATGTCTTTCCACTGAGTTCTTAGTGTGGAAAAGCTCTCCATAAATAAGCCACATTTGCTCCTTAACTAGTACTAGAGTGTTACATCTTCCTACATGCTCCATTTGCCTATTGCAAATTTTAGGTTAATTTGGCATACAAAACTAACCTATCACTCCAGCTTCTTCAAACCTCAAAAAAATTCCTCATAAAGCAAGTAAATGGAGTTTTGCATACCATGTGTAGTGAATATATGAGCTATTTTCCTCTTAATTTGCTTCTCCTTTTTTAGTCAGTGAATGTTATGTGTTGGGTGATTCAGGTTGAGGTGGTTTCTCTTTAATCAAAGATATGATTATCCTTTTAAAGTGAATATTTTTTAAAGTGAAACATACTATCAAATAGTTCTACAGATGAAAAGCCATCAATGGATTTCTAAATTCTACAAATTTCTCATGTGTAGGGCTATTGGATCAGGTAAGTGCTAAGTTCTCCATAAAAAATATAGGAAGATGAATATGACAATTGTTAGATATGCATCATTACAAATGGAATATTTTTCTAGCCTTCAAAATACCTAAAGTTTATAATTTAAGCCAATCTGTTCCATTGTAACATTCCTTTATTTTTTTTTCTTGTATCTCCATTTTACTTACTGGGCAAACAAAAAGGAAGGAAGAAAATAATCTGATGGTCTTAGTTTTATGAGAATAAAGATAATTTTTGGTGTTTCCACTGCTTTTATTACGTGATAACAAATATCCAAATCTGTATTTCTCATTAACCTCAATTCTCTGTTCTTCAGAGTTGTCTTGGTTAGTCCCTGACATCTAATTCCATTTTACTTTCGTGTCCATAGACACTGTGACCTAAAGCTAGACCACCTGCTGGCTGACACCCTGTCAGCCTGCTTTAGAAACAGAGAATTCCTGTCAACACTGCTCTTAGGTGTATGGGTAAGACTCACATACATGCAAGCTTACTGTGTCTGCCTTCCTAAATTATATTTACGCAAGCAAACCTCACTGGGGAGCAATCTGAGCTGTAAGCACCAGTCTGTGGCATGCATGAAGAAAACCTTTTTTATAATAGCTATAACTATATATAGTTGGTGAATGCTGGCAGGGGTACTAAACAATTTCCTCAGATGTTTTATTGAAATGTAACTTCTCAGTAAAGCTTTGTTTCGAGCTCACTGTTGGGTAAGTCAGTTGGACTTCCTTCAGAAAAACAATTTGTACATTCCCTAATTACAATTCACTACCCTTTCTTTTCACAACAGAATATAGCTTGAGTGTGATAACTCTGACTCAAAACCACTGAAAATTTCTGCCTAGATCACACATTTAAAGTGAAAAATGTTAACCAAAACCACAGTCAGATAAAGCAGTCTTGCCTAAATAATATATTACAGTGGTCAAAAACCATGCTTGTTAAAACACACAGTATTGGAAGGAAACTTTATGTGATAAAGGATACTAATGGAAATATGTCAATGGCTAAAGGGTAAAACAATTTTTAAAAGCATTTTAGAATATAATTGGGATCAAAAGAAACCTTTATTGGATTCTTTTCTTGATACAGATGGTGAAATCCTGAATAGTGATGCAAAAGAGGCAAGAAATGTCAACAACAGTTTGTGTCCTATATTTGGAATGAAGCAAGAACATGCATGCAGGAGGCAGATTTTGAGAGAATTGAATATTCACCAGTTAGGACAAAAAAAAAAAAAGGTAGCACATACTGAAAGTAAGATTTTTTTTTTTTTTTTAATTACAAATTCAGAAAATTTGTCAGAGACCTGAAAGACAGATGATCAACAGTGTTTTTTTTCACTGATATCAAAAAAATGGGGAAATTTGGTTTTTGAAGAATAGGAAACTCTAAGCTAGTTAGCTACAGGTCACGCAGAGGCATAATAAATACAATAGTTAAATAGAGACTGTAAACACAATTTTAGAATAAAAATGGGATATGTCTATTAACATGGCTTCAGGGCAAGTATTTTATGGTAAACAAATCTGTTATTCATTTCACAGAAATACAGGTTTGATGGACAAAACCAGCTATGTAGAGTAGTAAATTTTGTTTTAACATAATTTAAAATCACATAACTTACTAACGTGAAGCTTGCAGGTTAATTGCATTCTGTAGACTTAACAGAGGTACTTAATACCTTCTTTACCTCAGACTTCAACAGAAAGGCCAGTTACCCTCAGGGCAACCAGACCCTGGGATAGGAGACGGGGTGAGCAAGCCAGGAGGGAGTAGGTGATGACCTGCTGAGCCACTTAGACATTCCCAAGTCCCTGGTACTGGACAGAGCCCACCCAGGGGCACAGAAGGAGCTGGCAGAAGAGCTTGTCCCAGGGCTCTCCATCATTTATCATCAGTCCTGGTCAGACCCCAGATGGCTGTGGCGTGACCGGTGTGGTGCCTCTCTGCAGGAGGGTCAGAAGGAGCACCCAGGGACCTGCAGGCCTGGCAGCCTGATCTTGGAGCTGGGGAAGTTCAGGGACAAGATCAGCCTGAGGGCCAGCCCATGGCACTTACAGGACAACCAGGGGGTCAGCCATGGCCATGGAAAAGGCAGGTCCAGCTTGACCAACCTGATCTCCTTTTATGACCTGGTGACCCACACAGTGGATGAGGAGACGGCTGTGGATGTGTCTGTCTGGACTGTAGTAAGGCTTATGGCACTGTTTCCCACAGCAGCTCCTGGAGAACCCAGCTGCTCACGGCTTGCACAGGTGCTCTCTTTGCTGGGTAAAAATGGGCCCGGAGAGTGGTGGGGACTGGAATTACATCCAGCTGCCACCTGGTCACTGGTGGGGCTCCCCAGAGCTCAGTGCTGGGGGCAGCCCTGCTAAATGTCTTCATTGATGGTCTGGACAAGGGGATCAAGTGCACTCTCAGTGAGTTCGCAGGCAGCACCAAGTTGGCTGGGAATGTGGATCTGCTGGAGGGCAGGAAGGCTCTGCAGAGGGATCTGGACAGGCTGCATGGATGGGCTGAGGCCAAGAGTGTGAGGTTCAATAAGGTGAAGTGCCAGGTCCTGCACGTGGGTCACGAAAACCTCCTGCAGTGCTACAATGTGGAGTTATTAAAAATGGTGGGGTGCTGCTTTCCTGCCTGCTCCTGCATGTTAGCATCAGTCAGGGTGCCTTCTTGACATCATCATCCCCTAAGCATGCTGGGGTCCAGTGCTTTCTCCTTGTTTCAAAACCCCACAGTACTTAGCCCTATTAGGTCTCCATATGCCGTGGGGCAATTTGTGTGTAAATACCAGGTAGCAAACATGAGGAGCTTTGTAACACTTTGGGCTTGTTCATCTACATGCACAGCTGTTCCATGTGTTGGGGTCAAATATGTATTTCTGGAGGAGGAACTGGGATTAGAAAGTGAGCCCTTAAAATATTTCTAAACACCCCGAAGGAATTCCAGGCTTGGGAAAAGCACCCCCCTAAAACAGAGCACAATTTACAATGTCTGGAGTTTATGATAAATTTAAATTGCATATAACACCTGAAATCTTCCTTTTTCTGGCAGCATTAATAATATACCTGTTTCATTAAACTGCTCAGGCAGGTGACTACCAGGAACTCTCGGTAGAGAAGAAGCAGAAGTTTCCTGAGTGCTGCAGTATACTTGACATAGTAGTAATATCTGCTGACTTATGGTCAGTATAATTTTTGAATCGTGTTCCACAGCACTCAGCGATATCTGTCATATGCTTCGTATCTATGTCACAGTTACTGCTGAGTTCAAATGAGTAATACTTAGGTTTCTCTGAGAAATTCAGGTGAAAACTCCAAAAGATTTGCATTGTAGCAAAATTTCATTTTCTACTGATGAGTCATTATTTTTTATGAAACTTTAATGAACAACAGAAAACACATATAAATCATAACTGAGTTCACAAAGAAAGGTAGTATTGTAATGTCTTCTTCTGTGCTCATCTAAAATGTTGCTGACTTCTAAGACCGGGATTTTTCTTCATTAATTGAACTTTACAATAATTATAACTGTGCGTTAGTGTCAATAAAACTGCTTGTGAATGCGATGATTTTAAACCAGCAAGCTTTAAATTACAGATATCATGCATAGTATTCAGTTAGCTTCAAAGAGCAGAAATGAATGATTTTCAAATAATCAGAAACCGGAAGTGGAAAAATGTATTTAAGCCACTCTGTACAGAAGTTCTTCAACTTCTGTACCTTTATTAGCTGGAAATTTCTGTTACTTGGTAAATTTTTATCTTAGGCAGCCTTTATTTTTACCTTTGTGTGCCAGCCTTCCCATGTTTTTGAATGAACAGCATTTTTTGTCTGGGAGGCAGAAAGCAGCAGAGAATATTCATCTTTTCCCTTATCCACCACCTCTGCATTCCCCCCAGCAGTAAAAGCTCCCAATTTCTCTGCTATACCACTATACCTGTCTGCCAGTCTTTACAGCAAAGGACAAAATGGAAATGAGAGTCTACAGCATATTTTAAATTCAGCAGAGATAATTTTCCTTCATAATACGTATAATATCTGGTAGATTTCTTTGGACCCATTTTTATATCTCTATAGCTAGTGCTCTTTTAAAGCTCCCAGGCAAAGCTGAAATATTTGAGAAGCTGGATGTGAAATACTGTCTTAAGCGTTTGGATTACTTCATGTATACAACATTCTTTGCTGAAGGAGAGGTGATTTAGAGCAAGATGTGGTGTCTAATTCTTGCTGATGTCAGAGAGTACCTCTGAAGGGAACAGCAAATCCTCCCGTTTCTAGATACCAGCATTTTGACCTTGGCAGTGAGTTTACTTGGGTTGTGCCATCCTGCCAGGGCAAACCGAGTTCAAGTACATCGCACGTGCGCTGCAACATAGAGCTGAGCTAGATTTAAAAACAGCAGAGACACGTTAGGTACAGGGGCACGAAGCTTGAGGTGTGGGCTGCATTAGAGCCTGAAGTTTCAGTGGGGTCTCCAAAGTCAGTGGAAGTGTTCTCCTGCTAGCAGTGGTTAGCATGTCATGATTGTTCTGGCTGGACTAATGAAGTATTCCTGGTGCCTCAAGCAAGCAGTCCAAGGCACCAAGCACAATATACTTTCAGGATGTGAGCACAGGCAGAAATGAAAAGGTAATTTCTCATCACTGTGGTGTTCTTCAGGCCCAAACATCAATGAGTCCAGCCCTCCCCAGCTCCAGACAGTTTGATGAGGTGTTTGAGCTGGCAGAACCCAGAGCACTGTGGTCATGCACCCCTCTACCTGGAAAAGGGATATAGGATGAACGGGCTTCATTTGCTTCTGCTGTCTCTTTGCCAGAGCAGCTTCCCTCTCCCTGAAGAGCTGTCAGCACCTCAGTCTAGTGTAGTCTCTGTGTTTTGTCACTCTGCATTGCTGATCCACCTGGTGATGTCTTTACAGTGTGAGAGATTTTGCATTTCTGCAATACCTCAGTCTCCAGTTTAAAAAGGTTTCAGAGCAGGTGTCAGTGCAGCTCCCAAGCTGAGAGTGCTTGTCTGTCAGTGGTACAACTGGACAGGAACAGCTGTGCTCAGATATTCCAAATTCCTTACCTCTTACACATGCTTTACCTTTTCTGCAAGCCTAAGATGACACAAGCACATTAATTCAAAGGTGCTCACAAAGATATCGCGTCTTTTTTACTACGAATAACAAAAGCAAACAGTGTGAATGTAGTGCTCTCTCACTGTCTGTTCATACTTTATGGAACATATTGTGCTTATCAGCTCTTGTTGGGCTTGTGACAACAACCAGATTAGTGCATGGTGCTGTATTGAAGGAGTTGTGAGTTATTTGGGCTGTGGAAAGTAATGCTGCTTGTATGAGTTCTGGGATTAGGAAGACTGCACTACAATGACTAATAGGAAACTAGGCTATGAGATTTTGGGCAAGACCCCTTTGACCAGTTTAACAGTTTAGTCTCTTTTGCTAATCATGCAAGCAGGCATCCCATTCCATACTGAAACAGAGTTACAGATCTGATACAGCTTTGATATTTCTGCGTGTCTCAGTGAATATTTGAAGAAGTACTCTGTGAAGATGGAATGCTCCAAGTGTAAGTGGGAGCTCCAAAACAACTGAAAATGACTGGGGACATGCCGCGGGCTCCCAGGCCTTGTTTTTAAATGAAAAATATAGAATGAGGCTCCCAGATATCCTTTTCTTTCATGTTCTATGCTTAGGGCCATAGCAACTAAAAAGCCTTGCTGCACTGAGACTTGAGATAAGCTGAGGGAATATTAAATAAGCCAGTATGCAGAGATCACTGGGAGTAGGTAGGAGTTCGAAAGCTCCAGTTTATAAAAGTAACTAGGAAATTGTGCTGGTAGCTAAAAGATCAAACATTCAACTTATCAAAGGTTACGTTTGAAGTTTTGGGAAACCAAATAAAGAAATTCCTTGTTCTATTTCAGTGACTTCTATGGCATATTTTCTTTGGCCATTGTACTTTCCTTAATAACATCTGATTTTTGTGGGGGTAATTTTAGCAGTGCTGCATCATACAAGATGCTTCCAGAGTAAATGTTCTGCAAACAGTGTGTTAAATTGATTTCTTGTCCCTAATTGAGGTTGATTAAATGTAAATTTCAGGTTCTTGATCTAGTAGTTGGCTTTCTGCCTTGGCTCTGGCTAGAGTATTTCTTCTAAAGCACACTTGAGTTAAAAGCACCTGTCTTTCTTAGTCCTCCGTATTCATGTTGAGAAATATTTGTCTTGCTGGAGCAAGGCAGTGACTTTATTGAATATTTTGTCATTTGGTGTATGACACCTAAGAGCTCTGTGCCTCAAACCAGCTTTAACATTGTGCTGCGGATCTAGAACACAAACTTCAAATGAGTTTAGAAGGCAAGAACTGTAGCAGGATTAATGAAAATGAATTATGTATGCTTCCTTATTTTCACAATTTTGATTGAATTTTTTTTCCCATTTTGGAGAAGCATTAAAAACATGTCTATAGAGAATCAGACCTTTATGCGGTTTCTTGTGAACATAATTTGTTTGAGAAAGAATAGATGATTTTCTTTGAAGTAGAACCAAAACCACTGAAAATCAGGGTTATTTCTACTAAGCAAAATGCCAAATATTTCTGTGTTTGTTTATAGTTGAAGTCTCAAGGAGACACAGAATCCAGGGAACTTTCCCCTGGCCTAACCCTTAATTTAGCCAGTAGTTTAACTCAGCTTGTCTGTCTGTACTGTGAATAGTCTGATTTTGGTGAGACTATTTATACCACATAAAGTTAATTCACGAGTGAGCTTTGCAGGATTGGGACCTTCAGAGGCAACTGACAGATGTAAAATACATTATTCCAAAATGCAGCATAGAGTTCTCTGTGTTATGCTAAATGGGCTTTATTGCAGTGAACTAATCTCCTAGTTATAACTAATCTCTTGAAGCCTAGTTCTCTTCATCCTCATTTCAGTTACAGCAAAGTCATTGCCTGAATCTAGTCAGGGTGTTTGGCTTTTTTATTCCTTCATCCTTAATTATTACATAACCTTTAATACAGGGTTTACAGAATAGAGAGGTAGGTCCAGTGTATAAATTGGATTACTTCTCCTGGAACCTGTGGAGTTATGACTGTTTACAGTGACTAAGAATCTGGCCCATAAACTTCACTGAAAGGCTTTCTCTAATCTGGCAGCGTAATTAGACTGAAAGAGTTATTTTCAAGAGTTGTTACTACCTGAAAATGATTACTCACTGGGGCATCGTTAGTATAATAGCAAAGTCACTTCTCAAGGATGCTGGAAATCCAAACACTCTGTGCTGTTTGCATTCCTCAGTAGGACAGTTAATATATTGCCTCCCGTGTGACCTGTGTAGTAAAACTGCTGTATTAACTATAACAGCATTGGTACATGTTTCCCTAATCAAAAAATGAACCTGGTGTCTCTGGCAATAGATAATGGTACTCCTAGCACGACACATACTTGTGCCTTTTGATAGAGAGAGCAGCTTTTCAATGTGCAGCAAGGACTCACAGAAACACATAAACAACAAAACAATTTATATTTGTAGATAAGAAGCAGCATCACTTATGCTGAATAAGCTGGAGAAAGCTGAGTGTATAGGTTTTAATACACTTCATCAGCAGTACGTTAAGGAGCAGACTCAAAACCTCATGGAAATGGAAAGAGGCAACCTGACTTCAGCAGGGCCTTGGTTGATCCTGTTATCTTTAGGGTGTGCAGGCTCTCAGGGGGGAAAGGGACCACCACACACATACTATTGAGAAATGATGGCTGAAAATCGTGACTGTGATGGGTGAAATACCTGCAGCCATGTGGTCTGTTGCTGTTGTATGTAGCAGAAGTGAGGAGATCAAGAAGAGGGGGCAGCTCCTCGCAGTGCTGTGAGAATCCTGTTTCCCTGCCTTGGCAGCGTGGTCAGTCTGCCAGGCACGGGTGAGCGCAGCTTGCCCTGCTCAGCAGCAGTGCCAGCACCAAGAGCAGTGTAGCTGTCTGCTCCTGCCTCCATCCTGCTGGGGTAAGGGCAAGGCTGGTACCTGCACTTCAGAGGTCTCTCTGGGCCTTTCACAGGCCTTGGAAGATGTGTGAGAACAAAGTCCTCTCCAAGACGTTCCTGTTGCAGCTGTTGCTGCAGGCTTGCCTGGTGAGGCTTTGCATGTCTCCTTGGCAAGAAGTCGGGTATTAATAGCATCTTTGGGGGTCTAGCCACTTTCTTCCTAAAAATCCCACAAAGACTTTATTATCTGTTGGTAAAGATAAGAAAGCGTTTTCTCATGATAAGTCATGTCAGTTCTCACCACAAGACAGATGGAATCACCATCAGCTGTGGTGTATCTGTATCTGTGCTTGTCAGATCCGGGCAGAGCGTGTGGGGCTCTTGCAGCCTGGGGTGGCCTGCTCTGCTCCCTCCCTGCTGTCCCTGGCTCCTGTGCACAGCCCTCCCTGCCCCAGCTCAGGACAGGATGCTCTCAGGCAGGGAGCAGAGACATGCCCGTGGCAGAGCAGCAGCACATTGCAGCAGCCAGCTCTGCAGAGTTCTGCACGTGCAGGACTGGTGGTGCAACACGTCTCATACAGGCGCAAAATGTCTGGGCTTAAAATAGGAGCTCAAGCACAAAGACATCTGTTTTACATCAGTTGTGCATATGAATGCAAACAGTGGTCTTTAAAGGTAATTTTTACTAGTGTGCTCCCCATAGCAGAATTCCCTGGCTTGATGTATCGTGAGGGTGGTACAGCTGGTGCCAGCAGCACACTGCGTTTCAAAGCAAATTGTAGCATGTCGCTAGTCTGAAGCTTAAGATGTGCTTTGTTAAAAGCCAGCTTTTATCTGAGAGTAAAGGCTTTTTCTCTAACATCAGAGACTATTTACACTGCAGAAAAATAATTCTGCCTCTGAAAGTTATCTGGCCAAATTAATACTGGCAGTTTCTAGGAAGCTGTATCAGGAAATGTTGGGTTATTTCATGTTTCTCCATGATAAACTTTAATAGCCTTTTGTCCCATTTTATGTTATTTATGCTTTTGCAGTGTTTAATACTTGACCACTGAGGGCTAATCTGGTACATCATGTATAAAGTGAAAACATTTTCTTGTCATCCATTTTTATCCTAATTTGAGTTCTAAAATTGCTGTTGAACTGGTTAAATGATGGCTTGTTAGTATTTCTGTATTTTCTAAGCACAATTTTGGACTCTGTATTTAGAAGTTACCCTAATCTCTTAATGTAACTGATTGTAATATTTCTAATCTCAGATAAATTCACCCAGGAATCACAAAGAAACTCTTTACGTACAGAAAAGGTATGGTACTGAGATGAATGATAAGAATGGATTTATTTTATGGAGCAAAATATTCAAAAAGAAGTTTTTGGTAATGTATCAGTTGCTACAAATTTGTGCTGAGCTAAAAAAAATAATTCTGCACTTTCGTGAACTCTACAAAGAACCACTTTTAAACATGTTTTAATTTAGCACTGTCTATCTTAAAAGCTAAAACTGGACAGGAAAAAATTGAAGATATCAGGATGTCAGAGTGGTGAGAAGATGAAATGTTTTCTTCATTGTTGGATTATGAAAGAGAAACTTGGCAGTCGTTTGACTGACTGGATGATATCATTAGATATAATGATTGAACATTCAGTGGGTACATAAATGTTTACTAATGCCAAAAAGACATGAAAGCGTGATTTTCTCTGCCTTGAAATCCAGAGGAACCTTATGCTACATATTTATTTAGGAGAACTGTAATACTGTCAAAGGAAGAGACCTCTGACATTATTAATACCACTAATTAATTCTTCCTGTCAGGAGGGTTCTCAAACCTAATTTAGAAGGACCTCTGTGATTTGCCAGGACTGTGGCCGCTGTGTAGCTGTTCCAGAGTGGGCACTCATTAGTGGCAGAGTTACCTTGTACTCCTGTAGCAAGGGCTGCAGGTGCAAAGCAGTCTGAGCCTTCATTTTCCTTCTTTCCACTTAACCTGTGCAAGATATTTTGGTATAAAATGTTTTTATAATACATTTTTTATTACTTATATGTTAATGAGAAAATGGAGGAGGAGGCAGTTTTTGTTACTTTTAATAAGACTTCCTAGACAACAACTGTATGCTTAATAAATTAGTCATATTTTCAGCACTTTTTGTTTGCATTACGCTCCTCAGCCAACACTGAAGGAGTTTATTCTGTTGATGAAATGAAATAAATGGGCTGATGTGAACTGAGAGAAAGCCTGTTACAGATCCTGTGTGAGTGGCCCTTTAGAAGATCTGTAATGGTGCAGAGAGCTCCCAGATCCTGAGTCCTCAGGCATCTGCTCCAGATGCTGGTAAAGAGCTGAGGCCACCGTCCTCCATCCTCCTCTGTGCACAGAACGTGTCTGCTGCCTTCCTTTGTCTTCCTGGCTTGCTGTAGTTACAGGTAATTGGTTGTGTGTGAGGGGCCTCCTGTGTCATCTCAGTAGCTGCTCTCTTCTCTCTTTTTTTCTGTGGCACAGTGATGCTCTCCACAAACATCAACAGCCTGATGTTCCTTTTCAAAGTCACAACAGTCTAACAGGCTAAAAGTGCCTGGTTGGCAGTTTCCTGGTTTGGAACAGACTCCTGACTGCTTTTTGATTTTTTTTTTAACTGCACCATGGGGAAGAGCTTGCAGCTTGACACAACCATCATACCATCATACTGTAATAATCTATTCTATTAAATCATTGTTTACTGCTTCTATTACCTTTCATTTTATTTTCTCTAAGAGAGGCAATAAAAAGAAATGCTTCCCCCCCTCCCCCTGACAAAAATTGAAAAAACAGTTATATGATGGGAAGAGGGATTTTTGGGCTTGTGGAAGACTTAACAAGAACACTTACATACTTTTGACCCGCTAGTGAGGAACTGCAGAAAGAGAAGTCAAGATTTTCTGTGCAGTGGGTGTTTATGTGCTTAACAGTATTCAGCTTCATAAGCTGTAACAGAAACTTCTTTTGGTAGGTCTTTCATCTCTATAAACAGCTTACTGCAGCCATCACAGTTAATTTGATTAGTGGCACTCAGACATGAACCCAGAGAAACAGCAGCTTAAGAGCACTTTTGCAACCAGTGACTATATTGGGAATTCTAATCTTTGTCAGAGCTGCACAGGAGGACAGCTACTTCTCTCACATTTCTGAATGTTTTAAAACTGTTTTGAACACTTATGTACTTCTGGGAATGACACAGAAAGGGTGAGAAAGATTACCACCTGACAAAGCTTTCTTAAATTAGGTCACTGCAGGCTGTTTCATTTAACAGTTGTTCCTTTTCCTGCATGCTTAAAATCAAGCTTTCCTTCTCCACGCTCTGTGTGGAGAGTGGGCAGTGTTTTTGCTCTGTGAATACAGAGGATGCATGACTGTGGTGTCAGAGGAGGAAGGAAAATACCTTGCTCAAATATCCTAGGAGATAAGGATGGCATTCATATCTTTTATAACTGTTGGATTCTGTATGTGTCCCAGGATTGTGCTGTGCTGTTCCCTTAAATTGCCTTCCCAAGACTATCAATGCCCATTGTATTTAACATGGCTCTGTTTCCTATTCTCAAGTTGGCTACCTGGTGTATTTACTTGTGTAATTGAGGAAATGCACAGATTGCTTGGGTCCTGCAGATTTTTAAACAGAAAATATAAAAGGCAAACAGTTGTGGCAGAAAAAGAAGGGAGAGAGAGCTGCAGGCTTTGAGAGCTCATTCAAGGAGTCTTTTGGTGTAAAAAGATTGGAGTAGTCTGTTTCCAGGTTTGACATGCAGGTGGCAAAGGCAAATCTTGTACATGGGAAAGGATACAATTCCCCTCTCTCCTCTGTTGGGGAAGTACCGATCATGTGTTCGTTAAAAACGCCACACCTGATCATATCTTGGTGCCGTAAAACCAGAGCAGAATTAGCTCTTATCTCAACATCTCTGCTTGCATAAAATAATAGTGTATGCTTTTGATAATCACTGGTTTGGTGTGGCTGCCAAAATGATTAATAGTAAAACAGTTAAAGTGAAGATGTTTAAGCACTGCCGCTTGTTTTTACAGTTAGCACCTACTGAGATAAATTCAACGTCCTAGCATCAGTTGCTTTTAAAGAAAAAGTAAATATAAGTTTAACTTCTGTAAGTCTTTGACTTGGCAAATTTTAGGAAGGACAAAACTAAACAGCAGTTTATGTGACAGGTAAATAATGTCTTCCCTATAAGATTTGAATTTCAGGTGCTACAGTGGCTCTTGGCTCACAGAGGTTTAATAAGAAGTAATATGTCTTCCAGAAACCATGTGTATCTGAGAATAGATACAAACTATTGCATTATAGATGGTACTGCTTCTGACCAGTAATTTTAATCTGTGGGGTTTTCTTTTTTTCTTTTTTCTAATGTACTTATGTGGTTTTTTCCCTGAGTAGTTAGATCTGACTTAGAAAGTCATGCACTTGACTGCAGACATATCAGTGCTTTTTTCACTGTCATACGAAGGCAAATGCACTGTTCTACTTTGAATGTAGCATTAACCAAGCAACTTAATACATCCCAAAATTACGGCAAATATTCTTGCGATACTATGAAGACCTATGGTTGTGTAAAAGGGTTGTTTGACTCTTGCTTTTACTTTTACCAGTGCTGTAGAGTAAGCCATGACTGCCAGGAGAAGAAAGTGCTTGCCAGCTGTTTTTTCCCTACCAAAAATTATTTGGATCAAGATATTTTATCTGAATGTATTCAGGGTGCATATGAAATATGTTTTGGATACATTCTCCTATTTATTTTAGATAAAGAGCAGCTTTGAAAATTCCAGCTGTTTCACATGCAATGTGCCAGCAGCAGTCAGACAACAGGATGTCTGCAAAACTGAACAGAGTTTCTCTAAACAAACTATTCAAACTCCCAGATCAGGTATGTCTTATCATCTATCTCACAACCCATCAACCATCCCACCCCTCCCTGGGAAAACATGGGGAAGCTGGAGTGTCTGGAAGGATGATGAGTAGAGATCTGATAAGGTGGAACAAGGCTTTCATAACTGGCCGTGCCTCTGGAGGAGTGCCCTGCTCGGTTGAAGCCCACGTGGATTTACACTGGTAAATTGTGCTGTAGTGAAACAAGTTGTTCAGTCCTAGAAGCAATTTGCAGGGAAACAAAGACTGCTGTATTGTGTTGGCCAATAATGGCTACCGTATATTTTTTGGTTTCTGCTGTGCTGCCCAGTTTCAGGGCCCTGAACAAATGACAGGAAAGTAATGTAAAAGTGCATGGCTGGAAGGACTGCTTAATAAGATACAGAGCCTCTTATCTCTAAGTAGTCTGTGCGGGCTTAATAGGGCCCAAATGTTGTGACAAACATTTATGCAGACAGCAGAGCAGTGTCCTGATTTTTTTTAAAGGGCTACATACTCCAGGCCTGCTGACGTCAATGCAAGCGTGAATGTCTCAGCTTCTTATAAATGACTTGGTCTGCACTGAAAAAAACTAATTTGGTTCACACAATTTTTAACTCTCAGCCATACAGAGCTCTCATGTAACTCAGGACAACAACATACGTTTTAGCGCTAAAATTCACGAGGATCCACTTGGTACCCAAAGGATTCTTTTGTTTGAACAATTGTCTTTTTCTAAACTGCTTCACACTGTTGGCAAAAATAGTTGGTTCTGCTTCTTGGGAGAAGGAGAAAATAGGCATTTAGAGGTGTTGTGCCACCTATGCCATTTGTTGCTTGTGTTTTATAGTGATACCACTAGATGCCAAAGTGTTGAAATTCCAAAAAGGAAGTGTCAAAGACTCCCAAGAGATGTCATGTTGCTTTGGATATGTGTTTGTAGAACACTGATCTCCTTTTGGAAATCCCACAGCTAGGTTTTTTTGGTGCTTATCGTCTGCTGAGTACAGAAGTGGTTGTGGTAAGGAAGGGACAGACCACAACGTTTTATTCTTGCAGCCAGTGACTCCCTCAGAGGAGAAGTTAAGTTTTAGAGGTCTGTAAGGCCTGGCTTGCCTTTCTGACAATGCCAGGGATCCTTGGGGGCTGGTTTAAGTCACAATATACAGCATGGCCAATGTCTGCACTTCACTTCCCAGAAGGAGGGAAGTAATCTTTCCAGAACTGTCGGAGTCTCTTCATGGGTACTGACTAACCACAAAAAAGTTAAAGACTAAAAGGAAATTAAATGTTTACCATGAACAGTGTTAACAAGCCTAACAAAACACTGCTGCTACTGAGGAGATATCCCATCAGACACCAGTTTTTCACAGCTTCAAAAGTTCTTTTATTAGAATGCTGAAAAATGACTGTATTGAAATAAATATCTCTACTTACATAATGTATCCACCTTTCATAATCATGTATAGTTGCGAAATTCAGGTTCAGCAGGTTCAGCACACAACAGATTCCTGCTTGCAAGTAAATTGTGCTTGTTTAAAAAGTTAGAACTAGAGAGAAAGAAGAACATATTTGAAAAGGAAGGTATTTCAAAGAACTTTTCTGGGAGAGTTTGAAGAGTTTTGTGTTTATTCTGTAAATGCTGCAGAGGAAACTGATCCACTTTAAGCTGCCTAGAAAGTGCATTTTTTCAGAAAACTTTTCACACTTTAAAACTGAGTTTTAATACGGCACAAGCCAGCAAACTCAGGCAGCACATCTAAGAAAACAATTTTTTTCTCATCACAGAAAACCTGAAGCTAATCCAAGGAGTATAAAAAGGCATTTCTTCCATCACATTTATACAGTGTAAGAAACTGTTGTACCAAGCAGACAAAAAACCTGACACCAACCTTTTGATCTCCATCTTGCAAACCAACAGTGGTACCCATTCTTTACTTCACCCACTCTCTCTTTCTATTCTGTTTAATGGGAACTGTTCTCTGGTTGCAGTGTCTTTCAATGACATTTTTTTAAAAAGCCTCTGCTTCCACACTTTGCTGCTTTATATTTGAGCAAAAAGCTCCTCAGAAGTTTTGCACTTAGGCCTTTCTATATGTGTACTGCCCATACATAAACCTATGTAATATACACAACAAATAGTATCTGTGCCCTGTGCTGCACTTGTTCTCTGCTGACTTCCCATCAATGGGCACTGACTAACCACCCATTCGTGAATGATGAGAATTCTGTGCATGGGAGTGGCAAAGATATGAGATCTGTCCTTCTGCAGAGCTCTTTCCATGTACAGTCACTCACTTCAGGCAGAGTTTAGAACCTACTGGAAGTTTGAAGGGCTGGAATTTTTTGAGTGGAAAAATGTACTTCTTCCCCCTCATCTTTCCAATATCTGTTTTTAATTCTTTCTCTGTCTTCTAGAAAGTGTCTCTGTTCCTATTTGGTTCTGTAGTTCCTGCATCATTGCACTTACCCATATCCACAGTAATATATCACTGAGGTGTCTGATTTGCAATAGAAAAGCAAAGGCTGTGGGGGCTGTTTGGTTAAGAGTAAGATATTTCCATACTCTTGCTTGTTCAGTTTTGGAGTACGGAAATCTAAATCTAATAAGTTTAAAGAACCTGTAGGGACTCCTTCCATATAAGAAGAAAGTTTAGTAGCATGGGGCTGTGGAGGTGCATGTCATCACATCCTGGCCCAGAGCATTTGTTCAATGAAAAAAAAAAAAGTTTAATTTTGAGTCTCAGAATGGCCCCTACAGAGCACTCTGTAGAAGACATTCATTCAGCAGTCAGGCTGCTACGATGGGACAGTGCAGTAATGAGCAGCTACAGAAGTGCAGAACACTTGTTTCACTCCTGCAAACTTCTCCAAACTCAACTCTGCTCATAAGTTGTGTGGCAGAACCCGGCACGTACCTGGAGTCACACAGCATCAGCTGATTTTATTGTAATCTGAGGAGTGCCCTACTTATCTTACCTCTTCAGTAGCAATAGTTAGGGAAGAGTCAAGCCCAAATAAACCTATAATGCAGTGCTACATTGCTTTTAGTGAAAGCTGAAACAATATCCACCTGTTGTAGAGCATACCTGAGCATTTTGAGTTATTACTTCAGCCCCATTTAAGGGGATAATGCCATGATTGAGGGAGTGTATAAATCATGCATGCATCAGTACTGGAATTTGGTAAGTAACAGGTTAGTTCTTGTTCACAGCAGATGTTCTATATTATAACAGGGAGGTGTGGGGAGGGAAGTTGCAGTTAACAAAGCCCTTTCCTGTGCTTTCAGTTGCTCTGTTCTTTTGTTTTCCCACTCTTCCAGGTGTGTTAGTCAATCTGTATTATAGTCATGCAGGAGTGCAGCATAACTAATGCGTTTCTGAGGGACTTTTAATTTCAGGAAGTTAAGAGCATAGAGCAGTAGATGACATTTAGTGAGAGCTGTTCTCTCAGCTCTGAGCCTTTGTGTGTCAGAGAGCGCTTGGGCCACACTGCGGTCACTGTGAGGTGGCCTGTGTGTAGGTGCATTGCACAAAACTCAGCTCTGTGCTTTCTTGTTTCCTCTTTTTGTTCCACTAAACCCTAGAACTGGGTAGGAATTAGAGTATTTGAAGCAATATTTTATGCACAGGCTGGATTTCCCATCAAAGTCAATGGGTAACTTCTTACAGCTGCAGCTGGCTGGGAGAGCTGCTGTCACCAATTCATTTCCTCTGTAATGACCCTTTTCTCTCTGAAGTTGTGCTTGTTTTTATACCCAGATTTCACAGTAATTTTTATTGTTAATTTTGTGTACAGTGAACAGAGAAGTTTTTGTTTACATAGTACGAGACTTAGCAGTCACTCTGGTGTTTATCAACCATGACACTCATTTCACGTCTCATCTGTTATATGAGTGAAATGTGAAAATAATCATGTTTTTCTAGCATATCAGGGATGAAATGGCTTACAACCAACAGGAATGGCTGGGGTTATTTTTAGTCTTCTGTGTTAGTGTAATTTACCAGCCAAAGACTGGAACCACTTTCCTCTTCTCACAAGTTTATAGTAGTAGTAAGTGCCAAAACTACAGAACTGCTACAGCACACAAACCCATTTCTGAGTTTTAGGACACAAGTCTCAATGACAGGGTTGTTTTTTGGCAATTATTTTACTATAGCACCCCCAGACAGATTCAGAATTTTCTGACTGCTGGCCTTGCAGGTAATCACAATTGGCCAAATTCTGTTGCTCAAGCAAATTTTGGATAGACATCAATATCAGTGCTTGATGTACTTTCTAGTCATTATGGATAACAGAGGTTGGAAGCTGATTTCTAGTGGTAAAAACATTTGATTGGAAGGAAATGATGTTTCTTTTGCTTTGCACTAGAGAAGGCAAATATTTCAACGGAGGGAAAAGACAAGCCTGTGCTGTCCCCTATAGAGTGTAGCATCAAATTACAGTCAACAGGCTTTTAAAGATTCAGAAGAGAAATTAATTCATAGCACAAAAAGTCATAAGAAAGTACTGCCCTGTCAGAGCAGAGTAGTAAAGAAGGATTAAGTAAGACAATGAGAAATTGCCAAAAAATTATTTGAGTTGTGCATTGCAATGGGACAAAGGCCTAGGGCAGGGGATTTTGTCTTTAACTGGATTTTTTGAGGGAGAATGGGGTGGAGTTTGTATCTTTTTGAGAGCAAAATGGGTTTTAGTTCTGATATGGCTTCCATTGTGAACACAGTCATTATAACTCATTTGATTATAACTCTGAAACTGATTAGCTCCTTAAGGCAATGCTTTGATGAAGTTTCGAACGTAGTTTGGAAAGTCTGTAAGAAATTTCAAGTTTTACTTTCTAGGCTTCAGATTACATATATAGTGCAAGTGTCATAATGAACATTAGGAGAACCAGTTTGGTTGCATACCTAAATACGGTTAAACCAGAGAGCTCCAGGCTTGCCTTTATGACTTTTTATATCTATTGTACATCAAAGGGACATGACAGTTGTGCTCTGAACCAAGAAGATTCACAATTACAGGAAAAAAAATTAACGCACATGTACTCAGCAAAACCACAGTGCAACTCATTAGAATTTAATTAAGCATCTCGCTGCAAAATCCTTATAAAGACAAAACTCCCACTGGTCCAAATTCACGGCTAGCCTAGAAGGCTCTAGCCTCCTGAAAATTTATTTTATCTGAAGGATTTTCTTCTCAACTGTTGGAAAACAGTTGGAATTTCTCAGAGCAGGGATTGTAGTATAATGCACTAGACTTGAGCAGGACACATTTTATCTCAGGTAATCCCCAATGCCTTTTCTTTTAAGGCTGAAGAAGTGATAAACAGATTTTTCCTTAAATATGGTAAAGTAGGATGCAAAAGTCATTATGCTAATAAAGACTTGGATTAATCCCAATCTCTGTCATCATTTAAAGACCATTTAGGCCATTATCCTAAATTCGTTAGGGAGAGAGATTCTCTTTCCAGATTAAGGTGACCCATCCATTGACTTGCAAGGAACACCAGCCAAGAAATCAAGGTCTAAATTCTGTTCCTCCTGTAACTATGTGAACAACAGTCAAATTGTACTGATGAAAATACATGTGCAACTTGACTCCTGTCTATATCACATTTGTCTTCCCAAAGTATCTATATTAAGATGTGAAGATAGCTGTATCTGCATGCAATTCTTTTAAGACTCTCAGAGTTTTTTATCATGGTTGATAGCAACTTATGAAATGAAAGACTGGCCTGAAGCACATACTAGGACAAAAAATAGGAAAAGCAGTGAGGGAGCTTTATGGAACATGTAAGACATTCACAAATTGTTTCAGACATTCAAACTTACAACAGTACAGCTGCTTGAAGATGTTTGAGACAGTTTCTGTGGTTATCTTTGCTATATTTTTGTACAGAATTACTCTTTGTTAAAGGAAAGGGATTGAGTAGTGCCGTTAAGTATGATGGGAGGAGCATCACCAGGAGTTTACTTGCAGTTGGCTTTGAAATCCTGTGTCCTACATGTACACAGACAGCACCTTCCTCTTTCTAGCTGCTATGTTGAACTCAAGCTTGAAAGAAACACTTTATTATGATTTTTCTTCCAACCTTTCCCTGAAGATAAGGAGCTGTTTGAACAAGGAAATCCTTGTAGTTTGACTTGCTGATGAAACCAAGGTGTCTTCATGTCCCTTTGCTTGTTCCATGTAACGTATTTGTTTAAGATTTATAGGTGTCTGATGATCTGCTAAAAGCAATGAGTCTGTCTGGAATCCTAGGCAAATGGCCTCATGGGTTTTGAGACAGCACAGCTGACTTTAATTCCCATACTGAGCACTTAGGTGCCCATCCTTGTTAAATGAGATTCAGACCTGATGCACTGCCCTTCCTGCACCTGCACTGCAGGACACAGGTGGCCACATGAGAGAGATGCATGATGTCCCATGTCACTTCATGTGACTCTCCCATTTGCCAGGAGTCTGAACAATATTATTAAAAATGTAGTTTTGATACGCATTTGTTCTTGCCGTTTCAGAGGGTTATTTTCAGTGACAGGATATTATATGCTCAGGGGAAAACAGAAAAATTGTTCTGTGATAGTTGTTTATCTACAGTTCTGTGTAGTCAGAGCTGAAAGTACTTATAAAAAAATACTATTTCATTAATTTGAAGATAGTTTTATTTTTATGCCACTGCTGGAGAGAGAAAAATCTATATATGATCCACCTTTCTCTAGCTGTCTTACACAGAACAGTATAAACAATTTTACATTTTAATTATTGCATTTGGCTAACTGATGTCCAGAGACCTAAACAGGTTGTGAAGCCAGGTACCACAATGGATGAATTGTATTTCCAGGTATGTCATTGAAAATCCTTTAGAAATCAGTGCAGTTAAAGGTGGGCTGCATGTGTGTGACTGATGGCAGAAAATGGCCTATAAACTATGCACTGAAGAGGGGAATAATCTGAATATCTAATTAGTGGGGCTGCTGAAAGCAGAGATGGAGTTTAGCTGCTGCTGTGGAGTATAAAAAACATTCTAAAATGGTTTTAAAATGACCTCTCAGCAAGAAAAATACAGGAGGAAAGCCAATTTTTCTCCTTGAAAGGAAGAAAACAACAGGTATCAAGATCAAACTTTAGTTTGCATTTGCAGGGGAACTGATGTTTTAGGCCCAAGCAAACAAGTAAATAAATAGATGTTTAGTTAGAGATATTTTCAAATACTTAACAGTAAAACCAGGGGTCGGTCAGGAGACACCTGGCCTCCTTGAAGGTTATAATAATGCCTTTGAGGGTGGGGAGCATCATCTTCCACGCCTGTGAGGTACTGTAGGTTCCAAAGCAAAGCAGAGGAAATAAACCAGAATACAGCTGCAGTGAAAGCGCTTCTTTCCTAAGTTTTAATGTAAGCTAAAGTATAGACCTGTCTTGGTGTTTCCAAAATAAACTTTATAAGATTAATATCCCAATGAAGTATTCAGTAAAATAGTTTCACAATCCACAGAGTCTCTCCCAGATGCTTTTTTTTGAATATCAATAAGGTATTTCTATTTCATTGAATAGATTTATAATTTAAATTAGAAAGAAGTACATATAAACTAGGAATTAAATGGATCTTAGAGTTGCAAAATTCAATGTTTTGACATGGGCACATGCAATATTCAGAGAAACACTGCAAAGAGGGCAGCTCAAGCATCTTCTAAGGTGAGTCACATCTTGAATTTCCTATTTAATTTTCATTAAATAGGCAGCAACGTTCATTTCTTTTGTGTTCTAATACCACATAATAGATTGAAAAATTAAATGTAACAGGAGCATTGCAGATTTCTGTGTATTATTTTCCCTCTTAAAACTGAATAGGGACTTCAGACTGGTACAGTAAGAGATGGGAATACTTATGAGAGTTGCTAGGAAAGGAGGAGGAAATTTCATCAGAATTTGGATCTTGAGTTCTGGGTTTAAAATCACTAATGTAAAGGAAATGAACAGAAAAATCTATTTTGATCTTACTATGGCTCGACAAGACTTTGCATCATTGAAATACAAGATGGACTAATTGCATTAAAACAATTGCATTTGGGTTTTTTAGTTTGTGATAAAAATAATTGTAAAACAGCTTTTAATGAAATATTCTGTGGCAAAGCCAATGTATTTTATATTGCTGTTACAAAATTAATAATCTCTCGTGCTGTAGTTTTAAATTCTTAATCACATTCTTCATCTAAACTCTAGAAAAGGAATGAATATCTTATATTTTACAGGCTTTTTACCAGATATTTGTTGTGAATAGTCCACCAATGTGATGAAATATTTTCTTTAATGTGGCCGAGGTGATTGTACAGCAGATTTTTCTCAATAGTGGTGTCAGTTTAACTACGGTGTTTCTAGATATCTAATGCCAGTGACATGCTCCAAGTCTGAGATCATTCTTAACACTCAATTGAAACTTATCCCTAATTTTGTTCATCCCTATCCAATCTGCAAATTGACTTATATATTTAGAGAAAGTCAACAGTTCTCAGGATAAGCCACAGTCTAAAAGATTCTTAAAAATAATCTCAGATTTTCTAGTGACCAAACTAGAGAGGGAGAAAAGAGCTAGAACATATTGCAAATTTCAGCTTCCACTTCTTAGCCTAAGACTTAGAAAGGTATGTTGGTTTAATTGCTGTAACTCCATAGCCTTTAATGGGAGCTGTATACATAAGATCCTTCACCATCCTCTGTAGATTTGTCAGAGGATTAATGAAAAAAAAAAAAGTAAAAAAAGTACGTATTTATGCAATTTGGAATTTTTCCTCTCTTAATCTTGGCTGAATGTGTCAGAGCATCCAGTCAGAGACTTTGTAGAGCATCTAATAGTCAGAAAACGTTAGGCAGCCACTCTTTGAAAACATTTGGTGGTTGACTTCTTTTTTTCTCCAATGTCTTAAAATTAGGTTTATGAAGTCATTTGAATATTTTCTATGACTGCTTGCTCCTGTGCAACTCCAAAGATAAACCATATCCTGGAGGACTTGCAGAGCAGATTGTTTGGCCCAGAATGTTATGTGATGTCACACCATTGCCAACCCTGATGATAACTCCCCTTGGCAACCAGTCACGCTAATTCCAGTGGAATGTTACTGCAAGTGAGACACACTTATGAATCTAGAGGAACACTGTTCCGTAGCGGAGCTGTTTTGCTCAAGCATCTTATTTTGACTGATAATTTTTGAAGTCTGTCAGTGTCTTGAAAACAATGTGCAGATGCCTCTTGCTCTGGATCCATTGTATTTGCCAGCACTGGCTCGTATCTTTGTAGTGACATATACAAACGTGGTGTTTCTTGCATCACTGTGACATTTTACTGCATATCAACTCAAAGGAGAATATCTCCAAGGACACTTTATCTGTACATGGAAAATGGAAGGAGGAGAGCTGTGCGCAGGGATGGTCCACCAGGGAGCCATGTTCTGCAAGCCTGCCTGCGTCACCTTCCGTAGGCTCCAAACACGGGGAGCGAGCCAGACTCATCCTTTCAATGCCCAGCTGAGGAATTCCCCTCCCAGCCACTCAGCACAGCAACAGCCTGCTGGTTTTGTTGGTTTAGTTTCTGAAGAAGTGCCTCTGAGTGGCCACCCACATGTCTAACAAGCCCTACTGGTGCACAAAGAGCCAGACTCCTCCAGGCCTGGTGGACCTGTCACGCTCACCCTGTCAGGGTCAAAATGCTCACCAGCCTCAGGGCAAGGCAGGAATTTTTGCCAGTTAAACTCATTTATTTGCCTCAATGGCTTCCATCCTTGATCCTCTTGATGTTGTGGTTTGTCTGGAAACAATCTATGGACAAATATATGGGAAAATTATTTGATGTATGGGGAAATCTAAAGGTGAAACCGTAAGGAAAGAAATTAAGGTATAGATAAATGATCTTATGGTACCCTCTGACCTGAAGATCTACTAAATATTTTATGTGGAGATGTGCAATAAGTAGAAGAAGGTGTATATGAAATTTATGGAATTCAGCTTGCTTGTCAGAGGCTGAGCTCCTCTCCAGGGGAGGAGGAGGAGAGGTGGGTGCTGTGTGACAGCCAGCAGGTGAAGGTGCATTTCAGGTTGGATGTTGTGTGTGAGGAGGATGAAGAGGCAAGAGCTGTGGTGTGGGAGACCAGCAAGGCTGCAGGAATGAGGGGAGGGCTGGTAAGAGTTAATGATGGTGAGCGCTGAGGCTGTCAGATGAGAGATATGCAGGGAAATGGATTGTCAGGAAAAGCAACACAGGACAACATGAAGTAATGACAGTGAAACTGAAATCTAGTCCTGAACGAAGAAAGATGACTGAGGAACAAAAGGTCAGTTGTTGAGAGGCGTGGCTGGTGTGTGTGCGCCAAAGAGAAGACACCTAACAGATCATTAATGGGAGCTCGCAGAGCAGTGGAGGTGGCAAACTGAGGCGGTGGCTGAGGAGCTCAGTGACAGCACGGTTTTGTGTCACTGGATCCAGGGGCAGGTGGTGCCTGCTGGCTCTGCAGGCAGGAGATGTGATTTTGATTTTCTTCCTGAAACCTCTTTTGTGGCATCAGCGCTCAAAGATAACTCGAGATTGCTGCTTAGTAAATGGGAAAACACGTTGGCTGATGGCACAGCTTAACAAATGCTTAATTTCTGAAAGACATAACTAGCATTAGTTACCCCGACCTATATGTGCAAGCAGTTAAACAGCAGTTGTGTGACTCAGCCCTTACCACTAAATAGCTGAAGGCTTTCGCTTTGAAATATTTGGTCCATGCTTGTTTTTTTTTCTGGCAAGGCGTGATCATGAGATTTTTCCACAAACTGCTGATTTGATTTATGGTTTTTAATGGTCTGGTTTCTGGTAGCTGTCAGTAGAAACAAGACAGAAACCTTGTTCAGTTCTGGAATCTGTCTGGGCTGTTGGCTATTCCCAGTAAGAGATGTCATTTACTGAAATCAGTTATGCTGATTTCATCAAAACTTGCTAGATTGAGCTACTTTCAAACTTACTTCCATCCAGAAAAAAAATAGCTATTTAGGTATAAGCTAGCCATGTGTGGTTATCTATGTGCAAGCAGAGTCAAGTTCCTGCAGTCGAGTTAAACAGAAATGGATTTATGCTCATTGTAAAGCTGCATTTGACCTACAGCTGTAGCTGAGCCTTTGGGTAGTTTGCAAGTGCCAGGTTACACAGGAGGAATAAATGCAGAGGGCTATGGGCAGGACCTGTTCTGACATCAATCATCCCCAGATCAGTCAGAGCTAATCAGCACTTTTCAAGTTATGAATACTGAACACTTGTCACAATCTGCAGCTGAAAAGTTATTCACTGAAATTATACAGTGAATTAATTGAAGTAGCACCTTGGAGAAAATTATAAGTGTTTTGCAGGCAATTTGTGAATAGGTAAAGTGAAATTAATTGAATGAATGATTTGTTATGAACTATTCTCCCAGAAGTAGGAAGGCTCTATTTTTGGTTTTTCTAACCCATATATTCTGCCATAGAAATGTCATCCTAGGCTTGGCCATTCTCATCTTTAGCATCTTGCCATGTTGTGAAGACCACTGATATCTTTAGCTATATCCTAAAGCAACTCTTAGCAGAAATGCTTTAACAGCTTATTTATTGCTTAATATTAATTAGAAACTGTCCACCTTGTCATTTTTAAAATCAGTTTCTCCACTGCAAAACATTTACAGTCATCTACCATATAATGCTCAAAGGTAGAATTTTGTCTAGAAGCCCCATTTTGAAGCAGTAATCTAAAGCAGATTTGTGCTTGATATATGAAGTAATTCTACCTCTGAAAGATCATTAACATTTGACAGTTTTAGAAAAGAGAAATGAAGCAGTCTCCATATTTTTTATTCTGTCGTTAATGCTTAGCATAAATTTTCTATTTCCACAATGTAATGCATGATGGCTTTGCCTCAGAAAACAACTTTTCAGTCTTTATTAATGAACACTTTTATTTAGGCTTAATAAATTTGTCAAAACTGCGATGCATGCTGATGTGATTAGATTGAAAGTGATTTCCATGCACCTCCCAGATATGCTGTTCTATCATGTTGGTTTTTTGCATAGGAAATATATCCAAAATGTAAAACTATGTCCTGTTTTCTTGTACTCCTGTAAGTTATCTGTTAAGATTTCACCTTAACAGTGATATCAGGCACAATTATGAGAGCTGCCAGCTTTTCTCTCTGCTCGTGGTTTCTTGACCCTGTCCCTTGGATAGTGATAGGTGGCTTAAGTGTCCTGCCTGAGAAGATTGCTATATTCTTGCTATATTTAATGCATTCCTGCATCAGTGGTGGTTTCATACACTATGTAGGGTACAGGAAGCATTTTCAGAAGTAGCTGTTCATCTCTTCCCTCTGAAATCACTAGAAATTTTACTTTCTTCTCCGAGTCAGGCTAAAGTGAATTCTTTTGAAAATCCCATTCTGCTTGTCTATACAGGAAAAGAATTGTGGCCTACAAAGATAAAAGCCTTCTCAGAGAAACACTGGCATCTTGATATCACACTTGGGGAATTCTTATTAGCACTTTATTATACGGCTTTGGAGGGCAAAACCAAGTTGCTTTGCTGTCTCTGCCAAACTATCTGAGGAATCCTTGAGCAGCATTGAATAAATATCCTTAGGGCTTTTGAAGAGATCAGAGTTACTGTGACTGAGATTTGAGGCTGCAGTTTCTGAGGACCTTGGTTCTTGAAGCTCAAATTGTCATTATTTAAAATAAAAGCTTCCTCCTTCTGTGGGAACAGCTTTGATTTGTTACAATAATGCTATGGAACAGTTTATTGAGGAACAATTAAACTTTTTTTTTTTCCTGCCCCCTTCTCCCAGGCTCTTTTGAATTACAGTTGTTGCCAGCAAGCTCAGGTTTATAGCTCCAACATGATCTAAGGTGAGGAAAACCTTTTAACTAGATTTCCAACCAAACAGTCCAAATTCCCTTCCCCAGAGTCTAGAACATTTCTCTTAATTGATATAAGCAACATGAAACAGAGAGAAGTATTAGTATTTGTTAACAATCTATTTATTTTTTCTGCTGCCTTAAACTGAAGTGACACTGCAGTTGTAACTTCTCTTAGAGATGAGAATGCAGACTGAGACCAGGGACCACGCTGTGATCTGTAGATCTTTTTCTGTAAATGAATATATTCTACTATTATGTGGTAAGAAGTAGAGGTAGGCAGTGCTGAACTAGAAGTAAAATGAGTTTCTTTTCCTCCCTCCCATCGGATTTAATTTGGAAAAGGTGAGGGAGAAGAATGTTGCTCTGATGTACTTTTAGAGGACACACTAGCGTGACCTGTGTAGGTTAGGCACGTAAATCAGCTGGAAGGCCATTAGGATGGCTGACCCAGTCTGGTGTCTGCTTTTCCCTGAGGAGTTGCTGAGATTATTCCCTGTTGCCTGATTGTTCTAAGGGAGGAAAGGTATCATGCTGATATGTGTGTGGACTGGCTGCTGCCTGATCACTTCATCCCAGTGTTCCCAGATCCATAAACTGGAGATTTGTTTCAGCTTTTCTCAGCTCTAGAATTTCTTCAAAAATAAAGAATTTTTCCATAATTTATTTTGTTTCAACTCGGACTGCCTTAGCAATGCCAAAATCCTCTGTCCCAAAACACTCTGAATTAAATGTGCTTCCTAGCTTTTGTGTTCTTGCTGACTTCATCTTGTTCAAGAGGGACAGGGGAGCCGTGGCACCTGGCTCTGGGACACTGCTGACACGGGCAGGAGCTTGCCTGGAGTGCACTGCCCAGGAACCCCAGCTCCCTGCCCGCGGGGCGCTCAGCCTGGCAGGTTTGCTGAGAAGCCATGGATGTCCAATTGGGAGGCATTGCTCCATAAATCCGTGTGTCTTTGCCTGTGAGGGACTGAGGAGCTATTCAAAGTTCATGACTTGTAAGATTTAAGTTACTTGAATGTACTCAATTATTATTTTCTGCAGCGCTTTAATACAGAAAATATTTGGTGGTTGGAATTCTGGTGTCATTATTGGCTTTGACAATACTGCAATAGAGAAGACCAAGAAGTTTTAATTAACTCACTATTTTAAAATGAAATTTTCCATTTGCTAAACACAAGGAAATCAGTACATTTGGGTTTGTATTTTGAATTTAAACCAAGTTAGGTCTGATTGTCTTGAGCTTAGTTTCGTATCAGTGAAATTGATACAGTATTTGTGAACTACACGAGGAACGACAGAAGCCAGCTTTAAATAAGAAAACAACGTTGTTTTCTAAGAAAAGGGGACATCAGACATGCAAAAAAAAAGCTGGAGCTTGATAAATGAGGATTGTTTTACTGAGTTCAAAAGCATTTGGCTGTTTCTGGTATGCACATCATTCCAAGTCCATTTTTTCCCCTTGAATCTCAAGACAACATTGCCATGATAAGGAGAATGGATCACCAGACAGTGTGTGGCTGCAGCGGGGTTCGTCCTCATAAAGCTATGGGTGTATCACTAAAAGGCTGATAAATCACTTGCAAGCAGTTCCACCAGCTGTAACCTTGGAACACACTGGATTGCTAATTGCCAAGACTTATTTTAAGCTTCCACATTTGTAGCTGCAAAGCAAAATGTGCAATCATTTCAAGTCCAAATCTGCTATGGGATGTGATTTAAGAGTATTTTGTGTGCATAAACTGCTTCTGCAATGTTTTCCACTGTCTGAGGTAGAACAAAAGAGCAAAGGCTGGATTTGCCATTATACATTAACTTCCAGCTTTGTTAAACACAGGATCCCATCTCCAGGATGGGCCAACATCTTGTTATTCCAGGTCAAGCTAATACCACCACCCCCACCAAACTCCATGTTTTACTGTTAGCTAGAATAAAAAAAGCTAGGCTTCAGCTTTGCAGAAACATGAAACGTATTTTCCTGTTTACAGACACAACAACAAAATTTATTTGTGATCACTGAGGTATCTAACCCTTGTGGTGTCCTGTCAATTCCTATTAAATGGAAGGGTTTCAGCGTAGGTACTGTGCACTTTCAGTGTGCAGAAGACAGTGTGCAAGGAGATCTGCATTGTGCTTTTCCTGTTGGTGGTAAATAAACAGCACAAGAGTCTCTCTAGACATAACAAGTCTCCAAGCGTCAGCTTTTCAGTTTAATTCTTCTCCTTCACTACTAAATAAAGATTGATGAACAAGTTTCCCTGCAAATGAAAAGCTTTGAGATGGAAAGATTTTTAAGTCTGTTTCTTTTTTTAAAATTTTTTTTCTTTTAATTTATTTTCTGACATTGAGAACCGAAGACTGGCTATTCTCAAACATGACCTTTTAAGATGTATTTCAAGATTTTTCAAGTATAGTTGTTTAGTTTTCTTATGAAGAAACAAAGCAGTTCCTTGTGAAAACAGACTCCTGATTGAGTTGTACTGTTTGGCCACCTGTGTGCCATCACAATCAAATGCAAAAGTGATGGGATAATGCAATAATGATTAGCTGAAATACAGATGTGAAAAGGTACAGATGCAGTGGAAAGGAAACACTCAATAAACCTTTAAATGTATTTGAAAGGGCAAATGAAAGGCCGAAGTGGATCAGTTAATTGCTGAGTGAGTTCAGCCCTTGGTCCTGTGCACCAGGTGAGGCTCGGGAGCAAGGTGTATGTGGTGATGCTGTTGCTGTGTGCTGAGGAGCTGCCATTGTTTCACAGGAAACAGCAGCCAGAAATGTTCACATGCATCAAGTCATCTCGGCATTAAAGCTCATTGCTTTAGACAGAGACTGTCTCTAGAGGTAGGAAGGATGAGGATGGGACACAGATGATTTTGTAGATCCTAAAGAAGTGTTTATTAAACCCTCTTTTTCAAGATGTTATCTGGTATCTGAAGCAACTTCCAAATTAAGCACGTGCAACTCTTTAGTCTGTCTCAAGCTTTCAAATCAGGCCACCCAAGAGGATGCTTTGTATGGAGGGGTTTTCCTAAACTCCAAACAGGTGTTTGAATGCTGAACTCAGGCTGTTCTGTATTGGAATTCACTACTGCATAGGCCAAGAGAGTGCCATAATGGCATTAAAAGGAACATGACTCTTGTTTCAGTGAATTTCTTTGCACACGCCTGAAAGGAATAATCTATTGGAACAAGCTATTGTGATAGATTTCATTGGATGTATTAAACGTGATATACTTGAATGTAATGTGAGATTTGCTATCCAGTTGGACTTGCTTTCATATGAACTTTACCTTGATTATTAGATCTTTTTCAATATTTTTGATTTTAATATTGCCTCCCACTCAACAGTGTATTGTCACAGAGTTATCTAGGGCATTAAAGATCTAAACCCTGCAAATTACAAGAGAATTTTGTATTTGATAACTTCAATTAGTGTGCCTAAATGATGTACATAATTGCTTCATTATATGCAAATATGTATTTGTGAAGTAATTAGAGTATTACTGTGCCAGGCAAACAGTGATGAGAGGAGGAATCCACACACCATGAATTTGACTGAAGGCATAATGGAACCTCCCAGACAGAGGGAGCTGACTTTGAGTTGCTTTCTGTTACATCTGGGGGACAGAACACCAGTTCATTTTGCAAATTTTCCTTTTTCCAAAATTAGTCAACAGGATGGCTACAGGGGCATCACTGAGCCACTCTGATTTTCTGGTTCCATGCTTTAAAAGGATTGTTCTGTTGTCTCCTCTGTCCAAAAGGTTCTGTAATTACCTGGGTACAGTTAATGAGAAGCTTGAGTTTTGGCAGCTACAGTGTTTGAAGAACAGAAGATTTAACAATTAGTAGCAACAATTTGAAGTGTAACACCCTCTTTTTGATCCCTCTCGGCATTACAGAAATGAATTTGTTTTGCAATTACCTGTTCTTGTGACAAATTTTGTCATAAGAAGACGTGAGCGTGAAGAAAGCCAGGTACTTGCTAGGAAGTGTTACTGTGTGCTGTACTGTGGGAATCCTTGGCATCTTTGTTCCCTCTAGCTGGAGTGCCAGTTATAGGAAGAACATGTAATAATAACCTGGCATGATGTGATGAAGTGTCACACCCAAGAGTGAATGATTGAATGTCGGTTTTATGACACTTAATTTTTGTTATCCAGATGAATAAGAAACAAATATAAATCGTGCTGGGGCCTGTGATGAGATCAGTGTAATTCTGCCCAAATACAGGGCAAGAAAGGCTGTGGTAGTGGTTGTCACTTCACTGTCATTCCTAGTGTGGGAATTCATTGTTGCAGGCAGAGAGAGGGAGTGAGACAGTGTGGGTGAGACACAGTGTGAGGACATGCTCTGCTTCTTTCCTCACCTCCCTTAAGGACCCCTGATGGGCCGTTATAACTTCTATGAACTTTAGAGTTTCATGCCTTGCAGAAATATGAGAGAGTGAGAGTTAAGAAGCTTACAGTACAAATGGATAGCAGTAGCTTGGAGGCACCAGCTCCTCCTTCTGACCAGCAGCTCACCAGTGGACAATACTGCAAACTGCTCCAAAGACATTGCTCCCCAAAAAACTTCTGGGAGGAATCTCAAGAGACAAGAATTAGATAATCCTCTCATTCTGTGCTGCTTCTGACAATGCCTCTTGGAGGTGTTTTTATTCCACACAATTAATTGTATTGCAGCCTACAAATATCTATTTAATTAACACTTTGTTTCTGCCAAGTGTTCAAGGCAGTTGAGCACGATGACCCAGTGTTCCATGGGAGCAGTACATGGTCAAAGATTGCAGAAATGTTGAATACTGGGCAGCTTTTGATGGAGACATTCTAAAAGTCTTTTGTGTCTGTTCTAATACAGACGAAAATTATAATCAGAACACTTTTCGGAATTGCCACTGAGTTTCCTACTTGGAAAAGCACTTATCTTGCGAAAGCAAATGATTTCTTTACTACTTCAAACTGCAGACCCTTTTGAAATGCAAATTAGGAAAATGGAGGTCTTGACGCTTGGAAGAGCTCTGATGATTCATTTGTTGTGATGTTCCTCCCTGCTGTGCTATACTGAAACTCATACTATGGGGCTGCCTTGCATAGTTCAGCTGCATCAAACGAGGAGGTAGCACACTGAAAAGATGAAGCTACAGGCATGTGTGTGTGCTGCAGCTTGTGGAAATGCCACTTTATCAGCTACAGCAATTAGCTGTTTCTCTTCCCTCTGCTTTTAAGTTACAGATTAATGAGTGTGTCAATGAACCCACCTGTTACAGCAAGGCAACCAAAAGTAGTTTGGTGTTTGATGACTGTAAATGCAGAAGTAAATGTGCAGAGAAACTTCCCGATGCTGTATCAGAGAGGAGAGAAGAGAGATAAAAGAAAATGATTGAGGTAAAAGAAAAAGATATCAGCCTTCTACCCTGACACCTCCATTTCTGTGTAACTCTGAACGTGTGGTCATATTGTGTGACTGAGACCACCATTACTAATGAGCTGGTGAGACACTGCTAAAAACAGAAATCCTATCTTTTTGAACTGTCAGCCGTGGAAATTATTGTTTTCTTAGGAAAACAGTGGTCCTTTTAACTTCACTTTTATAGCTACAACTAAGTTAACAATTTTATGAAACGAAATAATGTTTTTTCTCTGACACTGACTTTTTATTGTATGACAGAACTGAGTATATTATTCCTAAATTAAAGAAGGCCTCTGTACTATACTAGAAAGTGAAATGTCAGTCTGTAAAAATTGTGCTGAGGCTTGCATGTGGCAGCAGATGCTTTTCTACAGAGATCTATATTTGAATGCATCTCTCTCCATATTTGAATGGTACTATTACAATGCACAGCAGGCTGTGAGAGCAGTGTTCAGGCAGGATAAACCTCCAGTCCTTCAGGCACCTTGCTGTGGATCACACTGCACAAGTTTGTGCTCTTGCTGTTCTCCTGCTGGTTCGGGAAAGTTTGTGCTGATTTGTGGAATCTGTCTAATCTTGCATGACATGGCTCTGTGACACTAGCATGTGGCAAAATTCTGACTTCAAACATTCTGCCTCAGGAGGAGATGATTTCCTTATTAACAGTGGGTGGAAGAGGCACTTTTGGGTATGTCTCCATTAGCATTTAGATAATAAGGCTTTGGTACCTTCTTTAAGATCTGATAGCTTAATAACATCACTCACTGTTTTATCAGGATATTTTCCTGTCACTCACCTCAAACCAGTGTTATTCTGGGTTGATCAGTGCATTAAATAATCTTGTAGACTGGACCAGGAAAATTAATGGATAGAGCTGTGAGAGTAAGTGTGGATTGTTTCACACAAATTTGCCCCTTCGTGGCTGCCCTGATGGTTCTTGTAGATGATCACCCTAAAAGCAACCACTGTACTGAGGACTGCTAAAACTTTTGTTTCTTGTTTATGTATGAGGTTTCTTAAGATGGCAGGATGGCACATTGTTTGCCATGTGACCTGAAGAAATTTATGAGCAGACTTTGTGTGGCTGCACTTTGGGTTTCGGAGATCATTTGTTAAAGATGCATGAGCACAGAGGAGAAATGAGCCTTCTTTCCTTTTTACCCCTCCAGACTTGATGATACATTAGATCATTATAGAACAGGTGCTTTTAGTTTAGAGTGTGATATCACCAAAGCACAGGATAGAGGAGACTAATGACTTTGAAATATCTATCACTATTCATTACACTCTGTGAAATGATTTTTGGAGGATTTACCATAAATCCGTTAATTTTCAAGATCGCAAAGACCCTGAAGCAATGCTAAATCCACTAAAACCTTTTCAAATTCAGTGGATTTTGGATAATAGGAAATGGCTTACTACCTATGACTAGCCCTGTAAGCTCCCTGCTTTTGGTGCAGGGTACCCAGCTCAGTTAGTTGTATTGATATCTTTTCCCAAAATATATACTTTAAAAAAAACGTCCAGGTGAGTTGTTCAGTTTCTGTCGTGTTCTTTGGTTCTTAGTTCTGGTTCATTAATTTTTTCTAACTAGGTACACTGTTTAATCGTAAAAACTGTAAGCCAGTGAGAGCAATGCCATTTGCCTCCGCAAAGGAGGAAATTTTCCAGTATTCCCCTACATAAAAAATTAAAAGAGCCCATTTTACTGCACAGAAGAAATTGCTAGAGCACTGCTCGTGAGCAGACATGCTTGAGACACTGTTATTCCTGCCTGGGATCTGTCCTGACAATTAACACTCAGCATGGCAGATACTGCCTGGGACAGAGCTAATGCACTGTGTCATGATTATTGTACTCCTCCGAGCATAAATTGAATGGGGAATGGTTAGTAATTAGCTCAAGCAAAATAGACTCTACACTTGTCTTCCTTTGTCATTAATGTCTGGGCTGATAACAAAAGAATCTCTGGTAATTAGCACAAACCCATGCAAAAGGTCTGACTGCACTTTAAGGACTCTTTCACACATGCATTTTTGTTCTAATGGAAGCTTGACTTGAGAAAACAATGGGCAATGGTAAGATAATTGTACATTAATAAGCAATAATGATTTTAGAAAAAAAATCAGTTTAAAGATCCTTTTTCTTAATGGCCAGGAATAATTAATAAAACAATTATATAAAGGTCTCTGGATATGCAATGAAATAGATGTATGCAAGCAGCCCTCCCCCCAAACCCTCATGGGTACAGCTGAACAGAGAGCTGGCTTTGAGTTTTGCTAATATTCCATGCTTCCAGCAATAAGATGTGTGGAATCTGCATTTTGTGCAGTGATTTAGAGGAAAAACTATCCTTTGAGTGTTGGGGTTTTTTCACTTGATTTTGATTTAAAGAGTGTAGAAAACACCCAAGGAGATCTGTACAATCGAATATTTGATTTTTTTAAAGTGTTTTTTTTTACAAATATATGTATGTTTGTTATGCTGCCTGAAAAGGAAGTTGTTATTAGGGTTGTGTTCATTGATTTACAGTTTCAGGAGCTACACATTAAATGTTTCAAACCCTGAATACTGCATAGTGTGGCTTTTTAATGCATACCAATCACAACGGTGAGACCCAACTTCCCATCAGGATTAGAGGCTCAGCTCTTGGAAGGGTGTCGGTGGCTTCCTGCAGATGCAGAGATCTGAGGCATAGAGCTCAGACTGATGGTGGATCCAGGACGTTCTGCTCTTCAGCCTAGTGTCCTTTGGGGCTAAATGTATGCAGTGTGAAATAATAATTTAAATCAAGTGTTAAAAAAGGTAATGATGTGGTGACAGTGAAGGGTTTTAAGACATCAACATGATCCAGAAGTTTTGGAAGCTGAATAGCAAGTTAAATCATCCTTGCTGCTCCTTTATGCTAAGCAGGAGAAAAAAGTAATACAGCAAAAATTTTAGGTACATTTTTTCCTCTGTCTCTTCTCACCAGCAATGATGACTTAGGGTAGAGCATATCTGCATGTGGAGCTGGGAAGAGGAAGCCTGTTTTCACACCTTCACAAACTGTGAATTAAACCCTCATAATCCAAATGCAGTGGTGGTATCCCAGAATTTAGTACAGCTACCTCGTCTAATCCTGGAAGGGACAAAGGCTTTTGACAGGGCTAGTCAGTACCTTTCTCAATAGTTATGTTTGTTTAATTTTTTTAACCAATGAGCTAGTTTAATTTTACAAAAGTGAGATGATGCAAATTTTAGGAGAAATATTTTTCTTTCTGTGCCTCAAAGCCATTCCAGCTTTCTTCTCTCTGGTAACAGTGTTTACACTTCAGATAGCAACAACCAATACTAAAACATTCCCAGGGAATGCAATGCAGCAGTTCCCTATTCTGGCAGTTCTGCTATATTCCTCTTTTTATTTTTTTTTATTTCTGAAAGTCCTATCTAAGCACATTTTCCCAGAGAGATCAATAGCTGCTTCATGTGTGTAAACTGATATGCGTGGCTTACAAGAAAGATATGATAAAGGAAGACTCTGGAATTGCTTGTATAGACAAATTCATTAAGATAACAGTCTGTTTATCTAATCTTATTGATGTATTGTAGTTATAGATCACCTATTACTATAGTAATTCATTTCTGTTTCTATTCAGGTGGTTTTTATCATTACGTTGGTTCCTGCATAGATGGCTCTAAATCACTTTTCTCAAGATTTAGAGATATTTTAGATTTTAAAGACAAAACACTTCTGTCAGCTACAGTGATAAAGATGAAAATACATAGCTGGAGTCCATTGGCCAGTACTGTGAAGTCTTCAAGAAAAGCACTAGAATCAATCAGCAGGATAAAAAAGACCTTGGATGATCCTGTTGAAAACTAAGTTAAGGACTCTGCAGCTCCAGGCGGAGTGTGGGATAGCTGTAATCTGCAGCCTGTTGGCTGGTACTCACTCCAACCCAGTGAAGGTGACAAATTGCTGAGACCAAGGGGCCCTCCTGGGGCTCCTGTGAGATGTGCCTGGCATGGAAATTCCCTTTTTGGAGAGGACAGAACAGCCTCTAGGGCTACTGCTTTGACTGCTTACATTGGCTAAACATGGCATGCTCAGATATGGTGCCAGTGCAGAGAGGCCCATGGCTGCTTCATGGGACTCCCCAACAGCAGCCAGGTTTGCAGAAAGTCAACCTGAGCCTTAAAACAGGCAGTGATTTCCCTGGGGGAACTACCTTGGCTCTGAAGTATCCTTTTTCAAGGCCGCCAGCTAATTTTGTGTGCATGAATGAAACATCGTGATAAATAGGGAGAGATGTCATTCCTTGTGTTTAACGCTCTTATTGGCATCACATTCCTTCTATCTCTAAATTGTATTCTGAAATTTTATTCATTGATGCTTTTGGAAAGGCAGCTTGACAGAGCTCATGTCGGTATGGGGAGTCTTCTGTGCATTTTTTAATCCTGTCTTGAAAGGACTGTGTTTGCTGCCTGTGGGTGCTGCAGGAAGGAGTGACGTGGGCAGTGCCAGTGGCAGGGTGGGTGCTGGGCACTGGGCACTGCGCCTGGCTCTGGCTCTGGGAGGTGCCTGCTTTCCTGAAGGGGTAATTGCCCCAGTGAAAAAATTGTCTCCATCAGGCAAAGAGGCACCATGGGTATGGAACTTCAGGCACAGCTTTTAAACTGTGTTAATCTTGTTTAACCTTGCACCATTGTGCAATTTGCACTCTTAGTTGGAAAGCCTTTTTCTTACTGCCTGTGAAACTTAGTGAAAAAGCCAAGGTCTTAGTTTCTATCTTGAATTTAATGTTCTGTTTATACACTAAGTGCTAACAACAACAGCAAAATATGATGGGTGGTTCCAAAGCTTTTAATGTGCAGTTAAAACCTACATTAAGGAAAATCTGTTTCTACTACATTACAGTATGTAGGTCTTCAGCATAAATGTTTTTATAGTTATCAAGTCACTTTCCAAAATTTTGTATGGGTAAATAGCTGGCAGTATCAAGAAACCTTTACACCAAATAGGAAAATGTAATTGATATTGTATTAAAACAAGTAATTTGTTCAAGCCTGGGTTATATTTTCACTGCTTAGATGGTACATATTTGTGTTTAAACATGCACCAATGTTCAAGCATTTTGAATGAAAGTAAATGAGTGCTGACGGAATTTCATAGTATGGCAGAAAATATTTCTGTGTTTAGCATTTTCACTGTTGTGTTACCTAAAATCATGGACCGCCCCCTTTTTTTTTTTTTGCTTTTATTCCCTCTCCCTTTCTCTCCTCATTGCTTGTTCATTTTCAGTTTTGATCACAGTCACTGGAAGCACTGGAAGCAGTAGTTCAGTGCCATTATTTGGGTGTTAATTTTTTGCTTTTCTGAAAAGTTTTGATTATTAATAATGCATTAAATTACTTGAGTATCAGGTACTTGGATACAAGAACAGGAGTTGATATTCCAGATGGCATCTCCTTAGAATTCTACTGTCTGGTTTACTGTTTTAGTTATTTAGCCTTGCCCTGGTCTTTGTTCTTTTTTTTTAAATTTTGGTCCTGATAATATCTAACAGATTCATCTGAGGTGTTGATTCTGATTTAGTTATAGTCTGTGATTTCCCAGGGAAATTTTCACTTTATGGGTATTATTTGGAGCAAGATATTAAAGGAATGAGAACACTGTATTTTTAGTGCAAGCCAAAATAGTATCTGAGACCAGGTAAGCGAGGGTTCTTTATTTTAGGGATTCATTCAAAACATGTTGGGTGGTTATGTTGAACATTTAGGCAATAAAAATGATAAGACAATAAAGAGTAATTGTTCAGGTAATGACTGGGGGCTTTTGGTGCCTTCCTGGGTAGGCTGGGAAGAGCAGCTTGAATCAGCACAAACCAGCCAGAATAGCTGATACCTTCAGCTGTTGGCTGCATTGCAAAGAGGGGTGATGAAACCACTCCTGCTGCACTTTTATAATGAACTCACTTTTCAGAGACTTATAATTCAGTCCTAAACTGGGCTCTGTTCTTGGACTTGGCAGTAGTATTCATTTTGAAGTAATGTGTTTTTTTTTCTTATCAGGTAAGAATGCAAACAACAAGAAATGAAAACTTTTAAAACTTGTTTTGCCATGTGATAGGTGCAGCTGGCAGCCCCTGATTCCCCAGGCATGTAAATTCATGCGATCTTGCAGGGTTGCAAAGAATTCTGTCAGGTGAGATTTGATTCTGGTAAATAGTAAAAAATTGATAAACCACAATTTATCAGGCCAAGATATGAAAATGGAAAGGGATGCCCTCAGATAGACTCTCTGCTCCCTAGAGGGCTTCAGCAGGGCAGTGGATATCTGAGCTTGGTGCCTGCTGCTCTGGAGAGGGGAGCAGACAGGAGCATGGCAGCCTCACCTGCCCCAGCCAAGGTTACCCAGCTCCGGCACTTTGACGTCAGACATGTTTTTATTCTATTGATTTTTTCAAGAAATGGGAGAAACTTGCAATTTACTGTGAATTGAGATGACAGCCCATGTTTTCTTCTTTATCACCCTCTCATGACTGCTTTCCAGGGAGTGTAATCTAGACATGGAGCAATGGGAGTTGTGATGGTGGAGTCTGTGGCTGGCAGAGAATATACTACACCTAACACAGGATGTGTTGTGGTGTCTCACATGAGTTCTTTGGGAAATGAGTCGAGCTGAAGCTTAAATTTTGACTTGACAGCATTGTATTTAAACAAATAAATGGTGACAAAAACCTTTGCATTCCTACACTGATTCATGATTCCAAACAGAGCCAGTGTATATCTCAGAGGATCTTACACTAACACTAGCAGAGAAAATAGGGCATCAAAACTGTTGGCTCCAGAGCAGCAGGAAGCTGATTGATTTCCCCTCATCCTTTCACAAACCTGGATTAGAGCAGCTCTACAACAGACGAATCAACAAAAATAATGGCACTTCTGACAGTATTGCAACCTTTTATTAGCTCCACCTGCACCACTTGACATTCACAACTCCTGCTAGAAAATATGGGCTAGCATTCAAAGTACAGAGTCTGCAGTAGACTCTGGTGTGCCATGCAATCATGGGAGTACTTGCAAAACCAACTTTTTTATCTTATGGAGCTTTTCACCTGAGGATGGGAGAGTTAGAGGTAAGATCTGAGTGACATTTGAGCTGCCTGATGCAATAGGGATGAAATTGGACTCTTCAGAAGAGCTCTATGAACATATGGATACTCTTTAGGGATAGACTGCTGGTGGGTGTTTTCCATGCCTGGGCTTGGTTAAACCAGGTGTCTCACCTGTGAATTAGCAAATAGCTTAGATTTCTGTCCAGTAAGCTGCAGATGGGATTGGACATGTCTTGACTCACTGTATTGATCTCATCAATATTGACCCTTCAGGTACTGGACAGTCCTATAAGGTCTCAAAAGTCCTATAAGGTCTCCAGGTTGAACAGCCCCTACTCTCACAGCCTGTCCTTGTAGGAGAAGTGCTCCAGCCCTTGAATCATCTTCATGGCCTCCTCTGGACCTGCTCCAACAGCTCCATGTTCTTGTGTTGGGGACCCCAGAGCTGGGCACGGCCCTGCAGGTGGGGTCTGAGCAGAGCAGAGGGGCAGAATCCCCTCCCTGCCCTGCTGCCCACGGTGCTCTGGATGCAGCCAGGACACGTTTGTGTCTCTGGGCTGTGAGTGCTCCTGGCTGGGTTGTGTTGAGCTTCTCCTCCAGCAGCACCCCAAGTGCTTCTCCTCGGGGCTGCTCTCGATCCATTAAATAAGAGCAGCCAACCATCCACTCAAACCTTTCTTTTGATATATTGGGTCTGAGTGCTAAAATAGAACATCACAATTAAGCCAGAGAATACATTAAGTCTGTAAGGAAAAGGAGAGGGAACTCATCCACATTTTTCTTACGCTGTTATCAAGTGCTACAGCCATTTGAATTTGTACTGAGCAAAAAATAACTTGCTATAAGGATTTCACAAACCCTGCTCAGTTTTTACCACCATCATATTAAAAGAAGAAATAAAATAAAAAGAATAGTAATTTTAGTGTAAAAATGGAAGTGACTTATATTGAAATTACTAGTTTAATATGCTTTTCATCCTCAAATAAGTAAGAGTAGAATTGAACTAAGTTGATCCAAGTTATGAATATATTAGCTGCAAAATTTCAGGGTTGATTCTTAAATGAGCTTCTGTATTGAAATTTTATGCCAACTTTTGTTTACATTTCTATCAGTGCAATTTCAGCTTACTTGAGTTAATAATGACAAAGAAAAAAATAAATTGACTCCTCTCTGTTGAAACAGAACTGAATTTGGAAGCAAGTAAAATCCTGAAAATTATACTGGGGCAACAGCTCCAGACTTAAATATCTGAAAGCTTTTCTTAAAACAGAATAAAAAAATTTACATCCATACCTACTAATGACAGGCTTTTGTTAATAAACTGAAAAAAAAATTGAGAACAGCAGTAATAAAAGCCCCAAAATTGAAATAATATGAAGAATGAATAGGAGAGCAATCCATTCCATCACAATGGGAATCAACTGAAAAGTTACCTGAGCTCCAGAGGCTCTCTTTTGTGTAACTTCAAGTATCTGAATGACAGGAATTGTGAAGAAATTAAATGAAAACTAAGCCAAAGTCTGTTCAGTTTAGCAGATGAGGGATTTGGAGGATGCTGCTGCTTTGGGAAGTGTGTAGTTCTTGGGAGATTTGTTCTGCAGCATAATTTTTCTATGGAACAAAAAGTCCAATTTAAATAACTCCATAGATGTAATTTTATTTTACAAACTACACTTTGAATTTATGTAAAAGAATACCACCTAGCTTGCCATGACACCTTTTCATATTTAAAAGAGAATTATAAATCTGGACAACTAAGTTTCTGGCCTTGTAAGGGAAGCTTCAAGAACAGTAATTTGATCAAAACACTCTCAGTTCTGTTTATGAATCTGGGAATATGCATCAGCCGAATTGTGCCTGTGCTTTTAATATTAATGGAAACAACAGTAAGAATCTGCATAGACAGAGGGATGAGCATATCCATAGCTCTCAAAACATAAAAGAGGGACACAGGGTAGAAGAAGGAATTCAGAGTTATTCTCCTCTTCTTCTTTCACCTTATTTCTTATGTCAGCATCTTGTTTTGTATTGCCAGGGGGATTAGGATTGTTACGCAGGAAAAAGCACACTCAGTTTCTAGGGAGTAATGGTATACTTTCTGGTCAACAATTTATGAACAATATGTTTGATAAAGGCCGGTGAAATCTGCCTAGAAATGTCGTCAATGTTTTCCTCAACCTTTTGACCAGCATAACCTAAGTGGAACTTTTGGTAGGATTTTATTCTTCTAAACTGTGTAAAAAATTAAAGATGCGATCTGAGAAAGCTGGTTCAATAATTTAAAAAAATCTATCTTGTTCAGGCGAGGCGTGATTTTGTTGAATGATTAATGTCAGATTTTAAATTCTTTTCTTTTTTTCTATAAGTTTAGTGAGAAGCCAAAACAGCATTACTCTGAAATGATCCCAGCTCCTATTAACAGAGTTAACAGATTGCTGAGAGCTAATGCAGTGGCAGCACCATACCTAATACAGGGTGTATCTACTCAGTTGATTTTTTTGATTGCTGGCAGTACATGTAAAATGGGCTATTCACTTATTGCTGGCAAACTGAAAACAGACCGATGCCAAGATAATACAGCTAAACTGACTGTCTCAGCCAGACGTTCATTTTCCCTGAGCTTTGCAAAGCAAACCCATGACCAGTAGTTTTTATTAAAGCCTCTACCTCCCGATGCTGCTCTAGATTGTTCCCTTTCAGCTGCAGGTTGCCAGACCATGTTTTCATTACAGTGCTCACCTTGCTCTAACAGGTGCAGGTGCTGTCGTGCCTTTGAGGGGTTCTGAACCCAGCAGCTCCAGCAGAAGGTGGTTGCAGAGCATGGGACACAAACACGTACAGACCTTTTTCCCCTTTCCTTATGATCCTGACTGGTGAGCACGTTGCTCTCTAGAAGCACCATTTCAGTCTCTGTACCCTGTCTGTGGTTAAAGCAATTAAAGCACTTTGTTGCTCTTCTACCTTCTACTCAAATAGCCTGTCTAGCCAATAAGGCCTTAGTCAATTCAATTGATTAGAGTTTATAGTGGAAGCTATGTTGGCACCTGTTACCAGATAGATCTCATCTAAGTCTGCAGACTGCCAGAAAAAGAGTTTTGCTGGTTCACTGAGTATGAGAAATTTGCTATAGAAAATGCATTGTTGTAGCATTTTTTCTTTCCATATGCAAGTCAAACACTTTTTGCAGATTCAGAGCATGCTTCAAAAAAACTGAAATCTGAATAAACTGCTAATGTAAAACTTGTTTTTTTGCTGAATCCATGGAAAAAATTTTTGAGTCTGTGTTAGCATAAAGGGAGTTGTTACTGTTACATATGGATCTGTGATTTTTGTAAGATGTTTACCAGAGAGTGAAGGTGTCTGATACATGATAGATGGGGCTGTTGGGGTTTGTGGAGAGAGGGATGAAAGCGGGAATTCTGGGTTTTGTTCATGAGAAACAGAACAAATGATCTGTGCACTCTGAGCTGCATCACTGCCTTGATGACAGGACACCAGGCTTGGTGACCAAGTCTGACCTGCAAAATGAGGTAATAATAATAAATAACTTTCCATGAAACTTTGTTCATCTCACAAAGCCTTCCTTGTGAGGTAGCTTCAATGCAATGGATGAGTGTGTTCCACCTTAAAACTCATGGTTTAAAGGTATTGCTAGATCCCTGGGAATTACTGCTTTCCTTCTCCACTTCCTCCTTCAGTCAGGCAAGCAGAGGGGCTCAAAGGGGAATGGCAGTGCTGTGAAGGGGATGAGAGAGGGTGGAATAAGCGTTTATATCTAATATCAGTTACAGGGCAAGACTTGCTTCCCTCTGCCTAAACCCCTCCACCATTAAACTCATCCATCTGCAGTTTGGTCACAGAAGATTGGCCTGTATTCCTTCCACGAGAGTTGTAATCTGCTTATCTCTTGTTGTTTGACTTCCTAATTTAGTTTTCTTTTTCTTTCTGCTAAAAAAAGTTAATTGCTCTTTCACTGCTCGTTCTGTTGATTAATAATGCAGAAAAATCATAACACAATGTCTGGGGTATTGCGTTTTCCTCCAGGAGGCAGCATTAGTGTCACAAGCACAGGGCTGTGTGCTTGCAGCAGGAGCACCTGGGGAAAAGGGAAGCCAGCGAGCTGGGAATTTTTCTTAAAAACAAATTGAATGAGTGAATAAAGAAAATCATTAAGGCTTCATCTATAAATACTCTCTAATTTAAATTCACATTGGCATGAAATTTTAAAGATTTATTTCCATAATTTGAAGTAAAAGGTATTTGTTTTAGGAGTGATTAATTCACACACTGCCTTATGGGTAAGGGAAAACTGTAGGATCAAGGTAGTATAAATTATTTGAGTACGTGTACTAAAAGTGTGAGAAAAGATTTTAGTCAAGTTTCTTTCTAGTTCCTTCTTCCTATTAGCATAGTGGTTGTAGAATTTCCTGATTCATTAACACTAAACAGGTAGTGGTTTTATCACAATAATAAATAAAATTATCATCTCAGTGTTTTAAAAAAATTACATCAGGAAAAGGGTGGACAAGAATAAAGAAACAGAAAGAATTTATTACCTGTTTTAGACGGGGAATCAGGTAGAACAACCTCTTCAAGAAAAGAAAGATATTTCAAGGTATGACCGTGCATATTAGTAAATGTTGTGTATGATAGCTAGAGCTCAGGCAGCAGAGTCCTTTGCCCAGGCATCATCCTGAGAATCCTTCAGAGCAGCTCCACTGCTCTTGCTGAGCAGGAAGAGGGTTTTTGGGTGAGTTGTTGGGGGACAGCTGTTAGAGGCAGATGTCTGTGCAGGGGCAGAGCTCTGTGGGCTCAGGTTTTGTTTATGAGGTGAGCACTTCTGAGCATTTGGTGTGTGTGGGAAAACTATTCTGCAGCCTTTCTTTGTGACATGTGGCCAGTGTCTGGGTCTCTAATAAAGCTTTCTTTCTTTCCTTTTGTTATTAACAAGTTGCCTGGTTTCCCTGCAAGGCTGTTTAGTGATTAGAACGGGAAGCACATTGCAATGCTTTTTTTCCTCAAAAGAATTGGTGCTTATGAGGATCGTGATATTTCAGATTCTAAAGACAATTGCAACACCTTCACTGTCTGCTGTCCTTTGTCACGCCTTGGATCCAGCCCAGACTCAAGGCCTTGTTTCCATGGAGGCAATGCTTGTTATTAGAGATATTTCTTCTACAAACAGTCTTGTGAATTCTCACGCCTTTGGTTCAAGCTTTATAGTTTTAAGCTTTATCTGGAGCTTTTATGTTCCATCTTCTTTGATCTTTTGCCAGAAGGCTTTATGTTGCAGACTAAGGTTATGATGTTTGCATGTTTTACTTCTCAGCTGCTCTGTGACAGCAAACAAGAGATGAAAACCTTACATGAGAGTTCCTTCCTTCAGAAAGCAGCATTACACGTCCTTGATCATGGACAAAGCATGTTTTTGTTTGATTATTCTTATTATTTTCATGTTTTTTAAAGTATGAATAGCAATTGATAAATGAGTTAAGTTACAGCTTGGCTCATCCCTTGCTCTCCCTCAAGACAAACCAGAATTGTGAGAGGCTTGAGTTAGGAATATATTTATTGTAAACCATTTCTCTGTGTGGTTTTATTTTTTTTCCTTCCAGTAATGGTTTAACTTTTTTGCAGTTTGGGTAGAGTGAACTTCTAGGCTAGAAGACCCTCTCTAAATATCAAGTCATTTAACTCATTTTGCCTCTTTGAGCTGCCAGAATTGTATACATCAGTTTTGTTGCCAAAATCAGAGAATTCCAACAGACTTCTAGGTTTTGATGGGCAGGAATCCACCATTGCTAGTGATGAACTGTTGCACTGCTGTGCTATTTTAGCTTTCTTCACTCACTGCTCTTCTTCTGCACTACAGAGGCCTTACACTGTGGGTTTTCTTCCTGCAAATGTGCTTATATATCCTGTTCTAGGCACTATTCATTCTTTTCTGATCAAATAAACTGGTTGAACTGTTTAGCCCTCTTACTGTAAAAGGTTCTTAATATCACAGAATCATCACTGTTGTTTTTTGCATACTCTTTTCTATAGAGGTACCAATCACCTTCAAGTGAATCGTGCAGAAAAATATTTTTCAGATGAACTTTCTCTTCTTCCTCAGAATTTTATTAACTTTTCCTATGGAGGCTCAATAAGTCTCTGATAATAACTTTAAAAAATTAGTAGATATCTTTCTTTTAGAGTGCAATTTGATGGTAGAGTGTTATCAATTTTTTAGTTGAAAGAGAAAAATCTGTTTCTAAAATTGTTAACGTTAAAACTAATAAACTTTTTGAAAACAGAGTTTAGAATGAAAATAATTATCAGGAAAATGTGTAAGGATACAGGTATCTATTCAATTACTCAATTAAGTAATTAGAAGCAACTATTCTCTTTGTTCATTGCAGTTAATACACAGATTATAGAGACCTTGGATTTCAACAGGATAAGTTAGAATATGTTGCAAAAACCTTCTGATAACAAGTAAAATTAAGTACTAGAATGAATTTCCAACAAAGATTATGGAGTTTCCATTACTGGAGGAAACTTTTTTTAGATTTGTCAAAAATTGTTAAGTACAGTTGGTCCTGGTTTGAGTTTGGGGGGAGCAGATGGCATTGAAGACAATTTTAGTGTTTCTTTTAAAATTTTTTTTGACAATAGATATTTCTGCAGAATTCTGTGAATCTGTGATCCTTTCAAAGTCAATGTCTTTCATTGAATTCACTGAGTGGGAAGTTGAAACTTGAAGATGCCCAACAATCTGGTGACCTGAAGTGACTCAAATGCTCTTATATCCCCAGAATATTCAAAGGTGGTGTATAGTGCAGGTGATTTTCTCTTTTCCTCAGGCATCTGATGCTGTTATGGGGCAGATGGAGGGATCATGTAGAACACTAATTTATCTGCCAGTCCTATTTTTTGAGTCCTAAGATTTTAAAATCTCACTCTGAGTCTCATTAAAAATGGTTACATATGTCTTGTCAAGAATAAAATTCACTAAGGAATGCTATGAATGCTAAGGAATGAAAGCCCTGGCATGGCTTTTTGCATTTTCGTGGATTCCAGTCATAAGTTTTAGTAGATGTTTGTCTTGCCACCTTATTTCTGTATTTCTTCTGAGCCTCAAATTCCTCTTACACTCAGTCTAGAGTAACACTTTTCTGCCTCTTAAGACCAGCAAAACCCTTTCCATTCAGTTGGCCTTAATTCCTTCAGGCTCTCCATTGGCAGAAAGTGGTTTCATTAAAAAAGAAGCACCTCAAAGCCACCCAACATTGCTAAGGTGACCAAGAGAAGACTGATTATATTTTGGGCAGGGTAAGAGGAAAGCTTGCTGGCAAGGATAGGACCCAAGCTCCTGCTGTGAGCTTGATTCTCTGACAGGTGTAGCAGGAGAGGTCTTTTTGGATCAGGTGTCTCAGAGTCGTGTGAATGCTTTGAATGAGGAGAAATTGTACAGGCCTTTCTTAAGTTTTGTTCTGGTGGATAATCACTGTCATGATGCATTGACTTCTGAATCATTACATTTTTCTCTGTGAGCCATTCTGGTCTAACCTGAGTTTTTTCCACATTACTCTGAAAGTTTCTCTATGCTTCAATTTCCTTTCATTTCCAAAGTTAGAGTGCAATTTACCTGCCTCAAAGCAGCTAACCAAGATCCTTTTAATAGAGTTACCTAATCTATGAAGTATGCAAATAGCATAATGGCAAAGGTGTGAAACGATGCCTACAGAGGGTTTGGGGGCTGACTGTCTAAAACTGTAAAAGTGACACGCACAGGGAGTGTCATGTTTTTGCTTTCAAAATACTGCCTCAAGGTAATATAAGGATTACAAAAAATAGCGTCTGTAAAGTTCTTAGGATTCTTACAGGTTTGTATTTGCAAGTGAAAAGCAAAATTATTCTGGGTTTGTTTTCTGGATACTAGTATATAACTAGCTAATTATTTGCTCTATACTAGTATGTAACTAGTGATAATTAGTTGTATTGTTTGAGAAAGTTACCAAGGTAGGTTCACTTGAGGGTACTCAGCTTCAGACAGCCTCTAATAATCAAATTCTGGAATGTACTTATACACTTAAGACTGAAGAGAAGTCCACAGCAGGATTTCTAGAAGCCTCCAGGCACATTCCCTGAGTAGCATTAGATGACTTCGGGCTTGACTCTAGCCTTAGAAAAGGGGCATATGCAGCTCAGTTGTGGCTCTAGAACAAATTACTCCTTGCTAGCTCGACCAGTAGTTGCCTTTGTAAATTATATTTGACTTGTGATGTTTTACCTGTTGTGAGCTAAAACATGTCATATTAATCCTCAGCTTGAGTCTTAAATAAAAATATTTTCTCTAACATCTACATGGGTTAGGAGCTTAGACATAGATAGTTATAATGATTTTGCTGCTAAATGCTATCTTTATAACATTCAGGTGAGCATCCTTGGAAAACAGGATGCACACAACATACGTTACATTTATACTGATAACATATACTGAGAAAATAGTCTCCAAATGTTCTCTGATAACATTTATTCAAATATTTTGTTATTACTCCGTATTATCGGTATCGATGAAGATAAATATATTTGCCAAGCGATCAAATGCATTCACAGGTTGTTCTTCTGCTAGAAATGACTTTGTGATCTTGGCCCACAGCTTAAGGAAAGTATCTTTAAAAGAATAAGAAAGATAAAGTCCTGTATTTCACTGAAATTGTGTTACCTCTGAAAATTTCCGCCTGAATATGCTACATATAATTTAATGTATTTATCCAAAGGTAAGAGCTCTGGTGGTTTAGACAATTTTTCATAGTCTGAGTGGGTTTGGCACAATCAGTTTTTCATTTTAATGTCTTTTTGTTGGTTCAAATAGTCTGCTGCTCTGAGGTAAACAAGATTTCTTGCTTTCCTCATTTGCAAGATCTGAGTTAGATCCCGTGCTTTGTCTTTGTTCTTTAGTAAATGTTGATGACATGAAGTAGAAGATTCAGTGACCAGATTTAAACTTTTGAAAAATATTTTTCAAATAAAGGTCATAACTATGACTTCCTTTCCCTTTTCTGCTGTTCTTTGCCTGCGAGATATTGCCTAGGCTGTTATTCCTATTGATCTTGATAGACAGATTGGCTACCCTTGCAGGCATTAAGGATTTGGGCCCGTGAAAAGGCAACAAATCATTTCAAGGTTAGCCTTTTCTCAACTTTCATTAAAGCTGTTCAGTATTTAAAGAAATTCTGCAGTCATTGATTGTCCTTTTGAGTGTCAAAACATTTTATCCCATAAGTACGAGTCACATTTTTTAGACAGTTTGCTTGTTGGAAAAGGCCAAATAATTCAAATATATCTCTCTGCTTGCCAAAAAAATCATTGCTTTCATTTGGTTTTATCTTTCATTTATGACAGGACAAGTGAATAGTTCAGAAGAGAAAATGGACTGAGTGGAAGGTTCTGAGAGGTTGTCTCTGAGAACCTGCACGCACACACTGCACCATGGAGGGAGCAGGGTGAATAGGTCTCGTATAAAAAATAATTTCTAGGTATAGATTAACATATTAACTTTCTAACTATTTCCCCCTGTAGAATAATCCAGGATATCTGCCTATATTTCAGAGTTGTAGACACAGGGATATAGGTTAAATTTACATGAGATCTTATGGAGAAAAATCATTTAACATCTTCCCAAGACCTGAATAGGAGATGCAAATACCCTTTTTATGGTGTAATTCCACAAGCCAGGAAACAATATCTTCTGACCTAGGCTTTCTCTCTTCAAAATTTGCAATATACTGAACTGAGAAGAAAGGGAAAGGAAAATATAACTAAATTTACAGATAGTCCCTGTGAGATTTTTCATTTTAGTTCTTTGTAACATTAATTTCAAACAACCGAACTCAAACTGGCAAAACAGTGAACAGAAATCTTGAGGAACCCTTTCCAGTCACACTGGTAATTCAATACCTACACTTGATACTATACAGGGATCTAGAACTGAGTCCAAAGTGCTCTTAGCTGTCATGATTTCATGGATATTATAGTCATTTACAATATTGCTGGCCTCATGTGGACCTCAAATTATTTCAACAAATGAGATTTGTGCACGAAATTTAATATATAATTTAAAAAAAATTCTTGAACATATTGAGAGTAATAATAGGGGTAGCCTTCTATGTTTTAAGTTTGATGGATATTTTGAGGTAATTCTGAATTTACTACATCGGTTGCATTGACAACAGTACTTTGACCATCTCTAGTAACACTGAAAATTCATGTCTCTAGATTTAAAGCTCTGATTGTTTGGAAAATTATTCACCCAAATGTTACATAAACTCAGCAAGGTGAAACAAATATTCACATGTTCATACTGGACTCCAGGAAAAACAGTTTTCTTTTTTCAACTCCCTCCACCCCACAACCAACAAACCAAAAACTGTCAACAAAACGAAAAACAAACAAAACCCTGCAAAAGCGCACCAGAAAAACGAAAAAAACCAAGATAGGCTCAGGCTCAGTAGACACTTGTTTATCTGTTAAACAAGGACTAGTTCTTGTTGGGTGCTAGGAAAAAGAATTTCTCTAATCTAGAAAGAAGAAAAAACAGTATTAACAAAAATACCACTTGTATGACTTAGAAATTGCTAATTGGTTCTCGATGTCCTCCTACAAATAATTCAACAGAAAAGAAACATGGGGATATGGAAGGCTGATCGTGACCTAATATTTTAGATTTTCAAGAGATGAAGACATTCAAAGGAGTGGGGTGGTTAGATTTGGAAAGAACTTTAGACGCTCTTCAAAATAGGCTCTTCAGAGCTAACAATCCAGCTTCACAGCTTTTACAAAATGCTGTAGTACTAAAATCTTTCTAAATACCACTGATCTCTATGAAAAGGATGTTTTGGTTCTTTTAAGCATCACCTCTGCTCTTTATTTCTGTGTGTACAGTTCTTTATCTGGCTACCTTACAATAACACTAATTAGAATAAATACCTTCTTGCTACAGTATTCTGTGGGCACCAGGGCTGAAAAGCAGTTAACACATTTCACTGGACATCCACAATCAATGAACAAGAATAAAAAATTATAAAACTCTAGAGTTATTGTGTCTTCAGCACAACACAAATGATAATTGATAAAAATTGGGGAAGAAAATGAACACTGCAGGAACCAGGATGTTAAAGGTGTTTGAAGTATTGTCGGAAATCTCTAATTCAGTGTAGCCTCAAAATGTGTCAGGTTTGTTATACTACAATGTATTGAGTCAGAAACCCTGGTAGGTTTTTTTTGTTCCTTTGTTTTGCTTTGTTTCCTCTTACCAAGTTTCAGCTCCTGCCATTAATTGTTACTGAAGTGTCAGAGGAGAGTGTTAAATTTTATATGATTTTTTCTTACCTCAGGGACCTCCTGGAGAGTATCTACATTCTGCACTATGTGGTACACATAGAAGGCACCTCATGGGAAAGGAAAGATTACAAACCACTGATTCTGTAACTAAAACACAATATGGAAAGTTTTTACATTTTTAAAATCTAAGTTATATATAGTTTTAATAATCTGCAAGTATCCTGAAAAGTTCTGCTAAGTGCATGAGCATGGAGGGGAAAGAAAAGCTAAATCATAGACACTGGAGATATAAAAGACGTCCTCCCTGATCTCTTGGAAGTGCAAGACAGGTTTCCGTTGCCTATTTTTGACAAGTTGCAAGCATCAGATATCAGTGAAATTGTTCTGGTTCCTTCAAAGAGGGACAGTTTCCTGAAAGTTTGGTATTATTTAAACACAAATACAGCTTCCAGGGTGACATGAAGCCCATGTTTTGAAGCTGTACTGGAATGAGAGCAAAACCTGATTGACACAGATGTCAGTAGAGGGCTTAGAATGGATGTCTCTTGGGAAAGGCCTGGTTTCCAACCAGGGTGTTCGCTACTATGATCTAGCCTTGGTATCAGAGTAAGGACATTTTGTGTTTACTTGCGGTTATGAAAGGTGTGTGGATAGCTGTGCGACTTTTTGAGAGAGCATATTTGGAAGGAGGAAAATTTCTCTTGGGATAAAATTAGATTAGGATAGTAGGAAGAGCCATTTCATCACTAAGGACTTGCACTCATTCAGTAAACATTAACTGTTGCTGTCCTACCAAACTTGGGTACTGTAAAGATGTTTCTAGGCTGCTTCTGCTTTTTATAAGATTAAAAATTATATTTATCAATATATATTATATTCAAAAACTATCCTATTTGCATTTTGATTGTGTGAAAAGAAGTGCCTTTATATCACAAAATACATATGAAAACAAATTTATCTTTTTCTCTAGAGGAACATATTTGACAAAGCTTAAAAATGGTTTTACTTTCAACAAAAATATGCATATGATGTGTTTTGAACCCATTCTAAATTAGAAATTCTGTTCCCATTGAGTCAATTGTAACATTCTTAGACGTTTAAGTCTACTTAGGAAATAGCAGTGAAACTGGAATAAGCTTAGCTGGAAGAGAGAAACTCTTGCAGCTCAGATTCCTGAGTGACTACTGGCAGGCTCGCTAGGTCAGATGCGCTTTTTGCTACGTTGTGGAAGTGGAATACTCAGAAACTACTTCAATGTCACCGTTTGCTTCGAAAACACCACTTATGCTAAAGCACCTGCTCTGACGCTGCTGCTCTAGAGCCTCTAATTTATGACATAAAATATCATTATTTTTAACAGAGCAGAAAGATTTCTTACATTAGCCCTTAGATTTTTTTTTTTCTAATATCATATTGAGCACTTATAGCTGAATGTGTACCTTCAAGCATTTCCATTTTATCCCCTAATTTTTCCCATTTGTAGAGCATGAGAGTCCAATTTAACATCAAATTTCTCTTCCATGGGTTTAATAGCACTTAGTTTGGTACTTATGGAAATTTCATAGGCAGAACCAATCTCTGTCAGCTTCCCCAGGGTGGAAATTACAGGGCGTGGGAGAGAATATGGAACTACTGAGGGAGAACTCCCTCGAGTGATCTCCCTGTCTTCCTCTCCAAAGCATATTAACAATCATTTCTGAAGTGTTGCAGCTATATTTGGAGGTATTTTTTTCTGACAAATAAAAAAAGATAAAATCTTTTTTGAAGTCTCTTAAGCTAAAAGCTTTGCCTTCCAAAATCTGACTGCTGGATGTGTCAGCTGTGCTTGCAATTACGAGCAACTCCAGTGAAGTTAATAAGATGCCACTAGGTCCGATAGTGTTCACAGCAGTGGAGTTCAAATTACAAAATTACACTATTGAAAAAGCACGGCCCTTTTCCACAGCTGTGAAATTATTAACTCTCAGAAAATGGCAGAATACTTTTTTTATTATTTTCCAGGTTTTAAATTAATACCATCACTACTGATTAAACTCAAGGTCACATGAATTCTATTCTACAGAAAATGGTCTCAGATTCTATGGTTGCTGGTTTCTGTGGCAACGTAATTCATGAGGAAAAGCTTAATTTTATTGTGAAAATGATGCTTTTAGCACCATAACCCTTGACAGTTTGTTTTGAAATTAACTTTTATCCTTTTTCTACAGTACAGTATGGTGCAGGATTTTTTCCTCTAAGAAAACATAATCATTTGAGAAAAGTTACTAATAAAACATTTGGGTTGATGGCTTATCACCACTTGCAAAACATTGGCTGTCTGTTCATCAGCTGTCATTTCCTGCAACCTTGATAATATAGTGGGGGTAGTGTTCCCTGCTAGAGCGGTGGTGCTTTTGAAATGAGCTGGATGTTGTTCACAAGTACAAAACCTAAAACAAACAAGCCCCTCCCCCAGCTCCCATACGTCCATGTGCAGATAGAGATGTATATCCTCCAAGTACTAGGTGGGATTTGTGTTTGTTTTATTTTGGAACTATTCAGGTGATAACGGTCACTGCCAAAATGGAACTGCGGTTCCTCATACACTTTCTCTTTAACTTCATGGGGCAACTGCAGTAACACGGAATGAACGCTGGGAAAAAGAATGGTTTCTATTCACTGTACTGGGGAAGAATTCTTCCCCTGCAAGTTTCGATGGATATTTCCAAACGTGTCACTTGCTGATGGTAGGGGAATGACAGTAGGCTCATGCATATGAGTTTTCCTGAAAGTAAGGGTAAAATTCTGTAGGAGTTGCTATTTGCTCTTTGCTTCAAGGAAAACTTGACATGATATTGTATTCACACTTATTTTACAGAGCTGTAATTTTGTTCAATCAGGACAGTATCCATCCCTGTTACTGCACTGTTAATTTTTTGGGCAGTTACTGCACTTGTATATCTTTGAAATCCTCCCTCACCTCCCTGAACTACATTTAATATACTGAATTTCCAGTCTCTCTGAGCCATTCAGTTCTCCTAATGCCGACTGTGTTGAGGGGAGATATGCTGGGAAACTAAATAGCATGAGTAGTCTTTTTTCCATTAACTGGTTTTCTTATATTAATGTGCAGTGGGAAAGTTGATCTGTGTTCCTACATGAATGAGATTGGCTATAAAAGCAAAGGATTTATACTCCTCCCTCTCAGACAAATACTAGGCACTCTTTCATCTGAGTTGTCCCATTGAAGGACATGGCTAAGACTCTTCTAATCTGAGTGGAACAAGATTAGTCTAAAATCCTTTGTCACTATTGCAGTCAATCAGAACTGCGATTTCTTGACCAGATGTTTGATGCAAACTGTACAATCACCCTTAGACAAAGCACAATTGGAATTCTGCACCAGTTGTCTGCCTCCTCTATCAGGATGAAGTACGAGGAAGCAGCTGTCAGAAACAGATAATGAGATGCACTGATAGAGCTGTGGGATTACTCTTACCCACCTCGTGTCTATACAAAGCACAGTGGAAGCGGAGTTATTATTATGCTAAATTATTGAAGAATTTTTATATAATTATATATTCAGACTTGTCAAACACAATTTAAATGGTATGAGATAGGCCCATAGATATTTACCCTTCATGTGGCCATGCAGTGGAACCACAACCTCTTGCCACAATCAGCATTACCCTGTTTCATGATGCCTTCAAAGGCAGCCCACAGGACTGTGCTTTCCCCAGTGGCAGTCTGGTGCTGAAGTGACTACAGGAAGAGGATGAGATCAGCCATTTCTGACTCAGAGTTGCCATTGCTTGGTCTGTTTCACTAGATCAATGAAGAAAAAGAGGCAGATATTCAAAATATTTATGTCCCTGTCTAACTTTAAGCACCTAATTTAAACTTAAATCTGATTTAAATCTAATTTAAATTGATGGAATTGTTCCTGTGCTCGAATACATAATATAGCATTAAGGTCTGTGTAAATAGGACTCAATCCAATATTCTTAAGGTTCAAGGTTTCTAAGCATCTCTTTAGTGATACGAAGATTCTAATTACTGGTATACTGAGGTTCTGTGGAAAACTTTCTTTAAAATCTTCTGAACAATGTTCTACAGAAGAAATCAAGCTAGAAAACTGCTGTAACAATATCTTTGTATTCCGGTGGTACAGAAGCACAAGCCCTGTTGATGTTTGGTATTGATCAGACTGTTTGTAGACAGCTCTTCCTATTTTTTCACTCTTCATTTCTTCCTTACTCCCGTGAAATATTAATAGTGATCTCCTTCGCTACACCAAAATACAGAAACAAAGTGTAAATTGTAAGTGTAAATTTTTTTAACATGACAATACTGAAGAATCAGATTAGTTTAAGGAATGCATAATTCATTGTCTGGGTGATAGTCACATTGGTGGATACTGACAGAATTCTATTAATCTTTTTTTTTCCTAGCTAATTGGGGTTTCTATGCCCTTTTCAAGAAAGAATATCCTATTCATAAATCTAGTACATCCAGGGCTTATGTTGCATTGCTTTTATTATTATTGTATCACTGTTTCAGTAGTTCAGTTTTAGAACTGCAGACATAACTGTCAAGGAGATTTACAACCGACTGTTATAGCAGCATTTTATAGCTCAGACTGCACTACAGATCCTTTAAAGTCTTAACACTTATCCTGTGACTTCAGTTTAAAAATACAATTTGCTTCTTTCTGTTGGTAAGGGCTGTTGGTACCATGAAATACTGAAATAATCTGTTTCCCACAATACCTCTTATTTTGGGTAGTATTCTGAATTTCCAACAATATGATTTGCTGCTAACTAGAAGTTCATTATCAAAATGTGCTTCTCCCCTTCATGCACATCTTCCCTGCCTACTCTGGCCCATAGCACTGCTGTCCCTTTCTATCTTCTGTGTTCCAGAACCTGACAGCAGTAGTTGAAAACCTCAGAAAGAAAACACATTATTTCCTTCCCCCTTTTTTAAGGGTTTCTAGAGAAAATACTGAGAGCAAAACCAAAACTCTTCTTTGTCAGTGGTAATCTATCACTTTCTTCAATTTTGTATCAATATCCTCTCCTTCCTTCCTCTCCTTCCTTCCTCTCCTTCCTTCCTCTCCTTCCTTCCTCTCCTTCCTTCCTCTCCTTCCTTCCTCTCCTTCCTTCCTCTCCTTCCTTCCTCTCCTTCCTTCCTCTCCTTCCTTCCTCTCCT
>VWPU01001799.1:0-23388 GCA_013398955.1 Callaeas wilsoni | reverse complement strand
AATTTTGTATCAATATCCTCTCCTTCCTTCCTCTCCTTCCTTCCTCTCCTTCCTTCCTCTCCTTCCTTCCTCTCCTTCCCTCCCTCCTCTATATCTTTCCCTCTTTCTCTCCTCTATATCTTTCCCTCTCACTTTGTTTTCTCTCTCTTCCTTGCTCCCTCACTCCCCTTCCTCACACCCTCCTTTCTGAAATTCATCCATATCCTTTTTCTCATTACTGTTTCTAAACTCAAAAATCTGATATCCCCTCTCAAAAAGGAAATATTTGTATGGTTTATCCCTTGTACCTTGAAAAATATTTACTGCTCAGTGTTCTCTTTGATATGCAGTTCACCTACTGGTTTTCCTGATGCAATCTTTCTTTGATGAATCTCTCACTGAATAGGTTCAACATCTCATTAGTAAATGAGATGGGGTGTGAGGGTGTACATGTGCAGTTGAGTTCTGTGAAGAGCAAGGAAGGAAAAAAAAGAGGTAAAATATGCATCTCTTAATGTTTCAGTAATTGCTATTTTTACTATTCATTTATGTGTGTAGTAAATGATACACATATATAAAATTACAATTATAGTGCAAAAAGTAAAGAAGGAATATTTCATTATGATCAGGGACATTAATGAGGTCTGGCATCCTATGGATTTATGTCCTTTGTGTCCTAAGTCCTCCCTTCTGACTGCATTGCTCCCAGTTCCTTCCCGAGTCTGCTGTGATGATCACGCCGGCAGGAAATAGCACTTTGTGCAGTTAACACGCAGCTGCCAAAGAGAAGTGTATAATGGCTGAATCCTGTCTTTCCCTCTCTTAGAGCACTAATTTGTTTCTTTCCTGTACAGCTGCTGATTTCCAGAATGTGTGTAAGAGCTTCAGACTTTTATCTGTCTTTCAAATTTGTTCTCAGATGGCCACTATTTACTGTGGGAAAGGAAATTTAGCAGTCATACAACATTTAAAATGTCTTGCTCCCTAATTTCCAAACTAAAAATGAGATCAAATTAAAATATAGAGTTTGTGTAGAATAAAGTCATTTGGCAGCATCAGTTATTATTCCAAAAGTCTTTTACTCATGCTATATTAATCACTGAGCCTATTGAATAAATAAAGTGTTGGTGAAAGGATGTACAATGCTAAGAATTTGAACAAACATATATTATTTTATTAACATTTCTGAGCATCAGATACAAAAGAACCCTCTCACTGACTGTCTTGCATAATAGAATTACCAGATTTCATAGACACTGAACACACACTTCAGGGAGGACAATGCCCTGCCAGTGAAAGCAAGCAACTGGTGAGCGTGGGAATAAAAAGCTATAAACCAGGAGGCCTCAGACCCAGGGGGAGAGCTATAATACACTGTCAAAGATGATCCAAGGACTGTAACTCCAACAGGATGTTAAAAGTCTTGAATTCTACAGCGGTACTGTTCTTATGGTACATTATGATTTTCCATATTTTCCATCATGCTTAAATTTTTTGAATTCTAGAAATGGTCATTTTCTTTCTCCATTTCAGAGGAGCTAAGAACTTCATCACTCTCCATATTCCCTTTTTCTTGGTGTTTGTCTTTCCTTCTCCTCCCACCATCCCCACTCTCTACACACATGGCAGTTAACTGTACTTCCAGCAGACCAAATAAGCCAAGTTTTACCATATGTGAAGGTCTGAAATTCTGTGCACCTATATCAGACTAATATTTTTCTTAGATAAATTTTTGAAAAATTACAGCCAACTGTTAAATACTGAGACTTTAAATAGTGCTGAATCATGCAATCTAGAATTGCATAATAATTCCTCCAAAATACGTACCCAGCACCTCAGTGGTTACAGAATGTCACCTCTCAGTTGAATCAGTGTGATGGCTTGTGTGCCAAGTAGCTGGTTGATAGACTATAAATATTGTATAATAAAATATTGCACTTTTAAGAGCCCAGGCAGACCGAGTGGAGAAATGGAAGTCCTAAGGAAGCATAAAGGTTCACTAGCTGAGTGTTTGCCTCTATTTGCTATTTCAAATAAATAACATTAGAATATAAGCCCTGAATCTGCATAAAAATAGCCTTGAAATGGTAAAAGGAGTTTGCAATATTAATGGATTAGAAATAATTCATCACTCTAGCATATTTCTGAGTGCTGTGTCAATTTATTTAAACTGTTTTGGTGCCTAAGGTTTTCTAAATCATTGTAACTATTGTAACTTATTTTGATGATAGCTTTGATTAATATTAAATAAAGGCAAGGGATTTCAAGGTATTTACTAGATTATTCATAGTTAAACATAGCTATAAATATAAATATTTAAAGAGTGAAAAAGATGGGAATAGGATAAAATGCTCTGGAGATCTTTAGAAGTGCGTGGACAAGTGCATTTGAAGGCCGAGACACTTGTGGGATTGAAGCCACAAGGACTCCTTTGAAGAAATGTCCAGAAAGTTGATTTTAGGCATAATTTACTGAGTTGGAAAAAGCTGGATGCTCGTATTTTGAAAGTACTTTTATAAACCTGAGTCTAAAGTCTGCATATCTGCTCAGCAAAGTAGGGGAGAGGACAAAGCTCAAGGAAAAGGGACAAAAATATAGCATAAGTCTGAAGGAAAGAGTAAAATTGTCTGCAGAGTTTTACCTGAGGCTCGTTTTGTTTTGGTTTCTTTTTCTTATTAATTACATCTTGTTATAAATTTTCCTTTATATTTAATTAATTGAAAGAACTGTACCAGTGCTGCATATGCAGATATTTTGCCAGGATCAGCCAAAGATTGCATGAGGAAAGATGTGGCACAAGTTGTAGTTATTTAACTGATTCTCAACAACAGAAGCAGAAGACACTTGTAAATACTTGAACTGAAACACATTATCAGATGTGTTTCCTTTGAAAAGGCCTCATTGCAGGCGCAGTTTCAAGAAACTTCATTAATATTTAATAAAAATTTTAACTCAGGGACAATAAAGGAAGATGCTGAGACACTGTGGGTATGTTATTATATCATATTTAGTTGTTGATTAATAATGTTCTGCCTGAAGTTGGTGACTGATGAATCTACTGTAATTAATACAAAAGATGGAAGGAAGGCATTTCCGAGAGTGGAGAGTGAAAGGTGTGTGTGACTTTCAGGAGCTCATGCAAAGATGACATTTGGATCTTTATGCTGATGTCAGAATTGTTTGGCTCAGAAGATACAGAAGTGTAGAGGTTCAGAGCAGTTTTGTTTCCAATCCAGGTCACTTCTAGCCTCTGAAGAGGTCTTCCAAAATGCAGTATTCTCACCCTTGCATTTCTACCTGTGTTTGGCCCATCATAGTAGTGATATTTTTCAATTTCCCTATATCTGGAATATATATATATTTCATAATTATATCAGCCTTTAGAATTTCAGTCTTTTCTCCAGCCATGAATTCAGATTTGTATTGCAAGCAGAAGCCTGTTGCCAGATTCTGCTGTTCATTAATTACTGCCAGAGGCAGGTTCTCTTCTCAGCATCCTGCTGGATGAACAGTCTGTCAGAGCTTAGCTGTCCCACTACTTATGTCTCCTCCAGCAGCTGCTGGACAGTTGGCAACACCTCCTCAGCCACACCTCTTTGCTCTCTTCTTATCATCATTGCAGAAGTTAATTATTTTGTCCATGAAAATCTTGAAAGAGAACTTTTAAAATATCCTCTTTGTTGTGTCCTAAAAACTATAGGAAGTTCAACAGAAATAGGAAAAAAACCCAAATACAACAGCTGTAGCTTGGTCCAGGATATCTGATCACTAAGGTGCATTGGTTGTAATATCTCAGCCAGCTTCCTGCTCTCTCTGGTTCACCTCTCCATGCCCAGGAGGCCAAATGGGCTGTTGGTGTTCCCAGGCAGGCTGCAGAGATGTTCCACCATGGTTGAATATATGTGGTCTTAAGGCATATTTTGCCTTCTAGGACAAAGGGTTGTTATGGTATCCCAACATCTAATACTTCTGTCTTTCACTTCCACACCTCTGTAATTAGAATGATAATGTGTTCTCTGTTCTTTACCAAATCTACAATATGAAGTTTAGGTATTGAAACTCCCTTTTTCCAGCATTTGCATTCAATTCTTGTGAGTCTCCATTTATTTTTCAGTTTGATATCTTAGCCAGTCTCCTGCATAAGCCGAAACTCCATGACCCCAATTACATCACACTTCTTTTTAACTGCTCTGTATCTTAAAAAACCCTGCTAATTTGTTCCTTCTGCTACTTCTATTTTTGTAGAAAGAATTGACTTGCACAGGACTCATGTTTTTTCCTCTGCTCTCCTCACCATTTCTCCAACTCACTTGCTCCCTGCTGCTGGGAGATTCTGCTTGTTAGTTGCTGTTTTAGTTTTATCCAGCATTGCTTTTGCTCAAGATTTAACTCTTGACAATCTATGCAGTGTTCCATAAGAAAAAAAGGAATATTCCCTATATGTTTTGGTTTGCCTTTTTGTGCCTGTTTGGTTTACAGTATTGTCATAGAATCACCCCAAGACACTTTTATTTTTAAGGAAAAAATAATCACTTTCTGAAATGTTGACTATGCATTTCAGTTAAAGTATATACATCTTAGCCAAGCACATGTGCTTATGGTTTCTCCCATTATTGTTGCTTATTTTTCTCCTCATTTTCTCTCTGTGATAATTTGTCCTTTTTTTCATATTATTTGAAATAGGTGTTGCTTGCATTTTCTTGAAGTGAAATTAGCTGTAGCCCAGAAAATTCTTTAAACACTGCTGCCAAGAAATTGAAAAGCACTTAAGTGACTTAGAAAAGAGCTGTTTCCACAACCCAGCACTACGTGTGATGTTCCCAGATGGAAGCTGGCGTCCTCCTCTGCCAGTGCAGTGCACAAGGATACCAGCGTAGCTCTGGCAACTCATATAACTGTGTATTATTGGTTTTCATCTCCTAAATCCCATGAGCAGTTCTGAACAGTTTTTCATATCTAACTACAAAGCAGGACGTGAAATTTAAACTGCCTGGCAAATACTAGAACGATTAACAGTGCTGCAGTAAGATGCATTCAACTTTAGTAGTGCAAATCCTTCGTCAGAAACAGGGATGCACGATGGGCCAGGCGTTTGAATGTGTCTGTGCCTGCTCAATATCTGCCAGCTTCTAAGTGCTATCAGTGAGGTTGGATTCTCTCTGGGAAATACTATCATTCAAAATGTTCATTGTCCCTACACCATCATCTCCATGGTTTGGGAGAAAATGCAACAGGGACAGAGATTGCCGAAATGCCATTTCGAAATGTGCGCTTTTGTGTTTGAATTGCAGTCACACAGACTTTCCCAAAGCTGTCAAGGGCCCCCTGCATGACCTGTGCATTGCACAAACAAATGGTGAGGGTGATCATTAAAAACTTTGTAACTGATACAAACAAGAACAACTGGTGAGGGAGTGGAACCACATCTAAACATCATAAATGGGAAGAGTAACCAATGAAGCCTTAATCTCTCAATTTACAGCATAAAGTTTTCTATGCTGCTTCTGCCCTTCCTCATTTCAGGATGCTGATCTGATAAAGAGCACATTACATGGCACAGGGATCTCCAGCAGCTTCAAAACCCGCAGCTGCTGGTCCTCAGAACTTACCTCAGCACTTACGCAACACCTCTCTCCTGTGCCAGGTGTACTCAGCTCACCCTCCTGAGCCTCCTGGGTAAGGAGACTTGCAAGATCAAGAGACAGCAAACAGGATTAGTGCAGGAAGGAGCATTTGAGATTAGAGCAGCGGGAGAGTTTCAGAAATACACATTGTGGACCAGATAGAAGCTTTATATCTTGGCACTTGGCAGAATGCAATTCAAAACCTGAACTGTTTGAGGAGATGGGTGTGACAGAGAGACACAGAGAAAGCCTGTGAGAATACCAATGGGTTACTTTTTCTTTTGCCCTGTAATCTATAACTTCAAGAGCAAGGGTTTTGCTTACCTTTAAATTGGTACTGGGAATCTTCTGGACAAGGGGAAAAAGTATTCAAATTAACCAAAGAAAATAGAGAAAGTGTTGTCTTATAGTGCAAGGTCTGTAAAAAGAATAAAAAATGGGCTGAAGTGCAGAAATCCTGGCTGAATTTTGAAGGAAACTACTGTTGTGTGCTAAATGACATTCTTCAGGCATTTCAGGTACCTTTCTGGGTCCTGCAACACCTCTCTGTGTGGCTGCCACGGTAACTAAGATGGCTTCAGAGGGTGCAGCCTGGGCAAGGTGTTGAGCACACCTGGAGCTTCCTTCAGCAGAGATACACATCCACTATGGTGCTGAACTTTTCTAGCAGAGGAACTGACTCGATGGGACACATTGTGCATTGATATGTGAATATCTTGCTGCTCTGGCTTGGCAGGTAACCTAAGAAAATGACTTTAGATTTTTTTCAGGAAATATTTCCTTTGATTGGACTCTACAGAGAAAACAATTGTGCACTATGGTGGCCATCATCTGGCCTCTCACTTCCAGGATTTTTTCCCTTTAACGGACAGTAAACGGCCTCTAAACACATTCCATGTACCCTTCTGTGTTCCCTGACCCTCTGTGCTGCACGTGGCCACATATCACAGGAGGCAGGACTATTCCAGAAGTACGTACATTTTCCATTAGGAACGTGTACAGAGCGGTGGGAGATGTGTGGCAAGTGGCAGGGGTCCTCCCTCAGCTGCCTTGGAGCAGAAAGTTGGCCTGGAGGACTGGAACTGTGGTGCAGGGACACTGAACCTGTGCCCACATCCTCCTCCTCCTCTCTCAAGCTTCTTCCTCTAACGTCCAGCACAGCAACTGTAGTGTTAAGCCGTCTCCTTCAATTTGTGTCAAAACTCCTCATTCTTATTTGGTTATTTTAAATCATAGCACTGGAAATGAAGCAGTTGCAGAGAGAAAAAACATAAGTGAAAAAAGAAACATTAGCGAAGATGTTACCAAAAAGAAGTGTGATTTTAAATTTCATTGCAATATTAGGTGGTGCAGAAAATTTGAAAGGGTTCAAATAAGTAGATTTAGCTGAAAAGAACAATAAGTTTTAGGCATTGTTTTAAAATATTGAGCTCAGTAACACCTTCGATTTTTTTTTTTTTTTGCATCTTACAGAAAGTGACCAAAACAAATCAGACTGCACTTTAAAGACTTTAAGAATGCTGCAGAATAAAAACCAAAACAGTTCCACAGGAGTTAGTGAGGTTGGATTAATGTCGTTGAGACTCATGGAATTTGAGGACAGATTGTATCAGGATCAGAACATCCAAAATAACTAAAAGGCTGCTGCAAAGTCTGGTTTAGGAGAAACAAGATTGTTTAAAGTAGGAGAGCAAGAAGTTTTGGCAGAAAGGTGATATAATGACTCAGTGGACTTAGTTTGCAAAGCAAAGAATTGGAATTCCTTGCTATGCTGGAAAAAAAAAGACGGGAAAATACAAAGTGTGATTTTGAATAAAATCCAACATGCAGGTAATGCAGCAGAATGCTCAGCACTGAACAGCGCCTTGGCTTTGCACAAAGATCCAATGCTTGCATTGAGCAAAAGCATTTTCTGAAAGCCCGCAGACAGTGACAAATGCAAGCACTTACACGTGTGCTCCTACGTATTTGTCACACTGCAGATGGAAGGAGAAGGTGATTGCAGAGCAAGGAGAACCAAAGGATAAAAGATTTCCCTTGACAATTTTTTGAGGAAATGGTTGCACCTTTGGTTTGAAACATTTACTTGAACATAAATAGTCTTTTCCTGCTTTTTTGGTAAGATGTTGTCCCCAGACAGTGTTTAAATTGCAGGCCTCACTCTTTCCACTTCCAGCTTCCTTTTTTCCTAATGCTCAGTAGGGTAAATGTTGCTGTATTAAAAGTGCACCTTGTTACATACTCAGTTGTGCCTAGTGAAGCTCCCACAGCAGTGGACTCTGACTTCTGACAAGTGTGGATGCACAAGAGCAATGGTACTGTTGTGTAAGTAATGGCCTTTTTTATCTGCAAAAGTTTAGTTTCTGGTCCTACAAAATGAAGGAAAATTAACATTCAGGAAAAGACTACAAGTTTGAAAAGTGAGTGAAAAAAGTACTGTGGGACTAGCAAATCTTTGTTTAGTTTAACAAAATAAAAAAAAGGAGAGATGAGATAGGATATATTTGCTCTTCTTAATGGGATTTAATTAAAACACCTTTATTTATTTAAAATTAATTTAATTAAACAATGTAAAGGGATAAGAGTGAACAGTAGAAACACCAAGAAGGAGAAAGAAACTGTTTAAAGAGAAAGGATATCATCTGACCCAGGCAAAGCGCTGTATAACTTATTGATGAATAAATATATATCTCATACAGGAAATTATAGGAATCAATCAGTTCTGGACCAGTTTAGTAACAGTAACAGTGTGGTTAAATCAACAAGTCTGATCTCAAGACAGACTACATAAATTGTGTTGGCTCTAAATCAGGATTTTAGGACATTACTGCCTTCAGTACTAGGAAGGTTTGGAATCAAAGCACTGTTCAAATTCTACATTCCTGTACTTCCAGGTTTTCTGATTAACCTGAAGCAGGAATTCTGGAAAGGTCAGTCCCCAAGGCAGGGAGGTTGTGTTGGTGTCGCCCCCCAAAAGTACCTTACTTTCATTTACCATTTGTTCTTTGTCTCTCATGAGCAACTGTTTTATAGACCCTTCAGTGAATTACTGTGCAAAAGATTACAAAATATTATTGTGACTCTTGCTCTGTTTGAGGTTTTCAAGCTAAAACTTTCACTTTTTTTGGTTGTTGTATAGATAGAGCAGACAAATATTTGTATTCTTGGTAGTCGTCTTGTTTAGGGCTCAGGTCCTTCTGAAGGATCAGTCTCATGCTGAAGTGAGACAGAGTCTGCTTCAGTGTCTTGCATTCAAAATGAGATCCTGACATCCCAGAAAAATATTGTTCTACGCACACAGTTTCATGTGATTCATGAAGGTACCACTGAGGATTCATTTTGTATTATTTTGGAGATATTTTTCATTGCTGGCAAAGAGGTGAACATTTATCTGTATGTAAAATAGAAACCCAATATGCCTGTTGAAAACTAATCATGAAAAATGTCAGAGGAAATTTTTTAAACTACAGCTTTTTTTTTCAATCAAGTAAAATAGCATGTATTTGGATCTGGATATTATTTTCTGTGGAGGATGGAAACAACAATTTGTTTCTTTCTAGATCTACCTTTTCATTATGCAGTTGTACAGACTGTGACGCAAAGAACATGAAATGGTAATTCCTCATGGTTTGATAATAATAATTAATATAAATCAAATTATTAAATAATGTATGAAAACACATAACAAAAAACTTCTGAATAATATTTCATGAAAGAAAGATTTTAACTTTTTTCATGAATCTGGGCACGTGCTACTGATTTATAAGTCCTGAAGGAGAAACAATCAGGTCAACAAATATTGCATCATTGCCAAGCTATTTAATGGAACTTTCTTTCCAGCCCATGCTTTGACAGGTCTCATACTCCTAAGAAAAATCCCATTATTATCAATTCATTATTAGTTTTCATTGCAAGCACGGGGTCAGGTCACAAACCTTTTTTTCAAAGACTCTGTGACTATTGCTTTTGCTTCCAGAGATAAATAAGGAAATGATGGATGAAGCTTACTTACCACAGTTAAATTATCAGTGGAAAATTCATTGGCTGGTCCACCAGGGTAAAGAAATTTCATAAATTCAGTAAACCACCAGCAGTATAATGTGTAGATAGACATGTGAGATGCAAAAACCCAGAGACGACCAAGCTGATTAGAAAGACAGAAACCCATTAAAATGAGCGAGTGGTAAGCTCTGGAGGAGGCTGTTTGATGTGGATAAGCTCCATGCCGTGCATCTCTGCTGGCAGCAAAAATAGCTGGAAGTTTTATTGGGACAGCCTTGTAGATGGTGCAAGCGGCTGGCATGGAAGGCAGAGCAGAGAAGCCGAATACTTTTCGATTTTTTTCTACCAGGCCTTTGTGACTTTCTTCTCTGTTAGTAATAATGAACAAAGATTTTTCCTAGCTGTGTTAAAGACTTTGGGAAAGAAATGCCTTTATTTAGAATGGATTGTTTCTCAGCCATTTTCTGATACTTCTGAACGTGACAAGCAAAAACACTTGTCTATCAGTTCCACTGATTTTATTAAAACTCTGCAGATATCTCAGTACAACAAATATGTAAGATTATATCTAAAATTAAAAAAATGCTGAATGCTGTGTAGAATGAGGTATTAGTCTGTTTCATAACAGAATCTGACACTCAGAACCACTTTGTAACATTACCACCAATTCCAGCCTGTGGCAACCAAAGGAATTTTGTCTGTTACACTGAGTGCAAAAATCAAGATTTGGTCTTTCTTGGGACTAGTGACTTTAAACTATTGCTTCATTACATTTTGTCTGCCTCATTACCGATAATCTCCTTTACATCAACTATAACTTGCAACCATTTGTGAAAGATCTAAATGCTTTTTGTATATGTACAGCTTTTTTTCCCCCTCACAGTCAACTAAAGCTTCTCTCTTCTGTCTCAATTCACTATTTTAAATACACTGAAGGAGGGGAGAAGCTGCTGATGGGAACAAAGAGTGTTTTATAAAGTGAAGAAATGGGAGTTTTTCCGTGATATTTTTGACTCAAGCGTTGGTTGTGTTGCATCTCTCTGCTGCACTAATTGGTATTCTATTTCTGTTTGAAGTAGTGCTGAATCAGGGCTGCTTATACATGGCTTTTTAGGCTTTCTGTGGATTTACTATAATATATTACTCATGGAAGTTTTCCTCATTGATGTTACCAAAGCAATACATGTAGATTCCACCACGAACAGAGCCTAACATGTTGTGCAAACACCTCTGTGTTAGTTCAGACACCCTGCTCATATTCACTGTAAGACTGTCTGTAAAGTACTGCTGATGTGTGGTGGGACTAGGAGATATTGTATATAGCAGGAAACAGCACCACTCCAACTCACATCTTGTTCACCCTTGTTCAGGGAATGTCACCTCTTGGGAGAGTGTACCCACTGGTAAAACTTACAGCGTAATTGCAAATTAAACACGGATCCAATATTTGCTGAAATAAATAAGAAAATGGGACTTTGTGAATTTGCTATGATTTTATATGCAGTTTTCCATGCTGTTCATTTTATTATGTGCCACCGTGAGACACAGGTACCTGATGTTTTAGAGAAGGCTGGTTTTTGGTTGTTTTTTCACAGTCTCATTTCGGATCTAACCCTTCACACACTAGGTCTGGGCCTGGCACGGGGAAGGCACCCAATAGCTCCAACACTCTCCTGCTGGAGTCTGAGCCCTCCAGCAGAGGAGGGACCAAAGCCAGCTCCAGCTGCACTCCCGAGAGGGCCGGTCACAGGGCCTCGCTTTCCCTGCTCCTCTGTTTCCAGCTGGGAGGACAAATGGCGTTCCTGTTTTATTTAGAGACTGAATGACATAAGGACCCTCGTGTATCTGCTTAGGTTCAACAGCTACTTAACATTAAATGGATTGGTCTGGCTGTGGCCAAGGGGAGCAATTATTGCCTTGGGGCAACACTGAGCTGTCTCCTGGGAGGCCACACTCTTGTTTAGTCCAAAGGTGTTTGTGAGCGGGAATGAATGAATGAATTGGAAGATTATTCCTCTTATTCTAGCTTGTAAAGTAGCCCATTTTATGATCACAGTAATTTCTTTTAGAAATAACTGCTTAAAAATTATGGTATAAAAAAGTTTAAATTTCGAGCTAGGTAAAAATACGGAAATGTTTGGGTGCACACTGAAAGAGAAGCCTTACCATGGGACAATTTCTTACTTGCAATTCCATCTTGCAGCCTGTGGAGACTTGGAAGGGAGCCCAGCATTTGTACAGTACAACTTACCTGGTACTCAAAGCACAAAACACAGTGTGCTTTTTTGCTTTCTGAACACATGATTTTGGCCTGAATCCAAAGAGGCATCTTGAGATTTTTGTTTGATGACCAGCAGACAAAGTATCGTTTGGTGACTGTATCATGTTACCTGGGCTTCGAATTGACTCTTCTCTAGAGTAATGCAAGAAACATTTCTTTGTGGTTTCTTCTTTCTATTTTTCTGCCAACATACAGATATGTTTTATTTTGGAAATCCATATTTCTGTTTTGTACAAGTGTATTTTTAACATAAAATAAGAACGTGGTAAAAGTTTGAAAATTATTACCAAAAACCTGTTCATTAGAGATCCTTCCAAGGACTCTGTTTTATTCATAAAATAAATAATTGGAGAGTACACAAATTTTAAAATATAAATGTAACGGTGCATTTTATTAAATGTAATAAAAATTTAAGATATTGTAAAGAAAAGAAATAGATGCTGAAAGATAGAATTAGAAGGAAAGAGAGGAAAAGAGGAAAGAGAAACACAAAAACAAAGTTATCTTTGTTCCAGTACTGCTGCAATCTGCCTTTTCAGCACTCTGTGCTGATGGTTTCACTATCAAGCTTTTGCATGAAAAACTAGAGGACAATAAATTCCCAGGCAGTGCTCAACAGCAAAGAACATGACATAGCTCCTTTGTGAACTTCAAACAACTGGTGCTGCTGGAGCACACAGTTCAGAGAGCTCCTCTGCTGCTCGATTGATGCAAGATCTCTCGATCTGTACAAATACAGAAAGAATTGTGTGTGTGCAGAGCTGGAGATGAAAGCTGCTGCTGAAATGTTAGCAATCAGTCTGAGGCCTCTTTGGAAATGTGATCCTGAGGAATTTTACACATGGACAAATATGAAGATTATGATTATCATCCTAGGAATCAGCACGTCAGAAGGAGGGACGGGAGTGGCGGGGCAGCAGCGAGTGTAGTGAGCTCCTCGGTAACGGGAACAGCCCTGTGGCACTTGCTGGCACTGTGGGCACTGGGGCTCAGGGCACAGCACCTGGATGCCAACATCCACAAGCACCCTGGAGTCTTCTGGCCTCAGAGTTGAGAGGACCATAAAGGCCTTGTGTAGCATCATGTCTGTTCCTCTCAGATCTGCATCTAAGTGGATACAGAAAGGTTAAAAAAAGGCATTCTATTACTTTTTGTGATTAGGACGTCAAATGTTCTTCCTCTCTCTCTCCTTCTGCTTTTCTTCTCTTTAGATTTGTTTAATTGAAAACAAATAGTGTGAATGAATTATTGTAGATTAGAACATATGAGAACTCTAATCCTCTTCAATTAATATGGAAGACAGCAGAATGGTAACAATACCTACAGACTTGTTGGTTCATTTTCTAGCTTTTCCTATTTGGGTTGTAACTGCTCAGAAGAACTGAGAACCTTTTTTACTGCTGTCATTCTCACACTCCCAAGAAAAGACACATTTATTGCTCTTTGCGTGAAATACCATGCACATAAAAGTCAGCAGCTAAGATCCCATTTATCTGAGGAGATTAAGATTTCATTTTCTGAGTCATCTTTTGTGTGTCACCAATGATAGTATTTACAAGTTCTCCATTCGTACTACTTTTGTTTTATTATTGTTATTGTGGTAAGATTGGTTCTATTCATAATTTCAAAAAGGTAAAATGTTTATAACATTCAGCATTTCATTTCAGTTCCATTGCTTGTTCTTGTAGACCATACTGCCACAGAAAACATAGAATCACTGAGGGTAAATTGCATAACAAAATCAGGCAGATATGACAAAAGGCTGGTGCCAAAGAAAGATTTTCTTTTTTGCAAGAGAGGTGAGTTTCTAAGTTTTCAAAAAAGCCAGATGTCATAAAATGAGAACAGAATGTAACTACAACAATGGAAGTTTGCCTAATAATTCCAGCTTAATATGTGTCTTTCAGTTGCCTTTGAATTGTAAAATTTCAAATTGAAATTGAGCTTATTCCCACTCACAGTATTGTTTTGAGTAGTCCAAATTGGTGTTTAAGTTTCTTCAAGTGCTTCCACATTTTTTAGATCTGTTAGGGGAGAAAATGGCTTTTTGACTTTTGTTCCAGTTTCTACTTTGTTTATGGTGGGGTTTTTTTGCTTGTTTTTCTTTTTTTTCTTTTTTTTCTTTTTTCTCCCGGGAATATAATTTACTGTCAAGAGTTTGTGGCAGAAATTTCCATTAATGCCCATGCAGTAAAGATCATTAGCTGCTTGCTGCTACAATTTTCAAACCCTTCACGTGCAGGAAGCAGGATCCATAATCTCAGTGAGGCTGTAGCTCCTGTGGCCAGGACACAGAAAAATGCTCGACACTGTCCATCTTGTCCTTCCTGTGAGGTGAAGTTGCATGAAATAATCTTTAGGAGGTTAAGGCCACAGAGTGCGACCTTGCTGGTAGACTCGGTGACTGTTGGTTGTTTCTTTTTCCCTGCAGCCACTTCATAGCTCAGGTTTGTGTTTTGAAGCCACTTTGGCCTCTCTGGTTTTTGTAATTGGAGGAGAAACACTGTCCTTTTATTAGAAGCAATTTAAGGAGATCTTTTCTGTCACAGAGTGTTGGTACAGAGACTAAGCAGGGAATGAAAATTTTTGTTCTGCTGTGTTGAATTTGGGAAACTTTATTAGCTTTCTCTTCAAAATATAATACAGGCTTACTGATGGTAGACCTGTTTGTTTCTCCTCAGCTTTGCAAAATGCATTAAGGCGCTGCTCTAGCTGTGGTGTTTGCTGTCCTTTGAAGTCTCAGCTATTGAGGATTTTGCATTTGAAAAATAGCCACTACTATAAATATGCCAGAGTTACTAGCATTTTCACTGTGCCATGGGTAAATTAATTCCATGAAATTCCTATCCCCAAAGATATGATTTCAGTGGGGGCATCTCTCTCTTAGTGTCACTTCCACTGACATCAAACTTTCTTAGAAGAGGAGAAAACAGCCGTGCCGTTAGAGTCACATTGCATCTGCAGGGCTTCAGGGAGGGGAGCACAATGCCACTGCAGAGCTCCACGAAGATCCTTTCTTTCTTTAACAGCGTAAATACCAAGGATTTTGCTATTGAAAAGAAACTGCTTTTGCGAATATATTTTAGTTATTCTTAATAGTGTTTTCATTGTGTCAAAAGTGTATTGAATTTCTTCCAATAAAGCTCTATCTCCTGAGACACAGTTTCAGCGGGAGCATCTCTTACTGTCACTTCCATTGAGATCATGATTGCTCGGAAGGCAAAAAATAGTAACTGTGTCATTAAAGTTATACCATATCAGTAGGACTTGGAAAGACTACAAAGTCAATGAAAAATGTCACATGCACTTTTTCAGTCTTTATCTTTCAGGGTTTTAAAAGAAAAAAATTAAAGATATATTTGAAGGGTGAATGCAATATTTTTGAACCAGTGCAGTCCCTTCAGTTCTGCTCTCAGTGTCGAAGTCAACAGGAGCTGTGTTCGAACACTGAGACCCATGTACACATTTGGGAGCAGAGATGCAAATTCAAAAGAAGAAAATCTTCTTTTGTCTTGTGTCAGTCACCAACAAATATGAGGCTATTGCAAGGTGTCGGATGCAACCACAAATCCTGCAAGTCAAGCCAGGAAGCAGCTGAGCCCGTGAGAATTGGTAAAAATCCTGTCCTTGACTGTGCTGGGTTTCGTGTTGTGCTCAAGGCTGGAATGCAGGAGCTGTGGCACAAAGGGATCTTCAGCAATGCCTGCTCTGACAATGGTGGGCAGGACTGCTTCTGCCACTGCCCAGCAGATGAAAATAAGGGTTTATTAGGCTCTGAGACATATCTGAGGAAAGACAAGGTGTCTTGTTACCCAGTCACTGGCCAATGGAGATGAAATGCATGTCTCTGTACTAAGCCAATGACTGCTCAACCAAGGTCCCAATCCTATAAATTATTTGAGAACTGTTTATAGTATTGAGATACAAATATGCCCTTTAAAAAAAAAAATTATCTAATTTCTTTTGTTGCAGGTGCTTATTCAACACAAGCCTGTTGCTTGTTTTGACATGTAGTTTTGGACTTTATTGTGAACATGTTATTTGTTATGTGAAGTGAGCTGAGAAAAAATGTAATTTGACTTCTTAAATTATATGGATCTACTTGTTATTCTATTCTCAGGAGCATATGAAATAGCACTACCAGCAGAGACTCTGACAATAACTTCAGCTGCATGCTTCTTTTCCCTTCTGCTCACATCTCATTAGTGTTATTGTTCTAATAGAATAAAAATAATTAACTTGTACATCTTCACAGATGAGCCAAACAGCCCCAAGTGAAAACAAATTTCAATAATTTACACTTCCACACTTTCTGTGATTTAAATCTGGAGCATGGTGATCTCTGGCTAAGAAAATTTTAGATCTAGGCATGTAAAATAAGTTATTTTAGTGGTTGGAATTAGCAAATACAACATAATGTTGTCTTTTTTAATTTTCCGCCTCATTAACATCTGCAAATGAGTATGTGAGGTTGAGCCTACAGAAGTCTCACTCTTTTGTTATTAAATGTATTTGCTGCTAGCTATAACTCAGTCTCTTAATGCTATTTGCAGATATATGTGTATTTACCCCCAAAATCCAGCAATATGGACAACTTAGAGTTGTGTAATCAATACTCATATCCTGAATTTGCGGCACAGTTATAGGTAACCTTTCCAACTCAGTGGCATCTGTCCGTACTGCTCCAAGCTGTAAGCTGTTTCTAATATATAAAATTTAGTTAAAAAAATTAAAGTTACTCAAGCTCAGAATTTTCTTACTCCAAACTGGTAATGATCAGATCTCAAGAGAAGGATATTCTTGGGCCAAGCTCCTCTGTTAAGCTTTATGTCAGATGTCACACATGTAGGCAGCTTTTCAGAAACGTTCTCCCAAATGGTGTAGTTTGAAAGTAAATGTAAACCAGTTTCTTTTGCAGTTTCTGCCTCCAAAGGGCTCAGTCAGTTTTGTTCATACAGAAAAAAGCGAGGTCTCGTCCTTTAATTAATCCAAGTACCAACTCTGCATAGTTTCTGTAACGTTCTCCCACCAGGTATGGACTACGATCACACCCCAGTCGTTGAATGGACCACACACAGTCGTTATTACGGGACTGAAACTTTGACCTTCGACTCCAAACCACCATTAGATATCATTTGAACTAGTGCAAAATTATGTTCCCATGGACGTGTAAAAGGGCCATTTCTCAAAGCAGGGAGACTGACAGTGTTTACATTGGACTCAGCCCTTCTGGTAATGTGCCTAAGGGGTGCCTATAGCCATACTCATCCTCACTAGCCATGAGGAACATATAATGATAAATGTACCATTATATAAATCCTTAACAGTTTTTATAACGTGACCTCCTTTGTTGTCCTATGACCAATAAATTTTGTTCTCTCCAAAAGCTTTTCAATGTCAGAACTGGTTTTCAGTTCTCTTAAAACTGCTGTCATCCACATCTCTCCCAAAATCTAAGTCCACTGAAGGAGGATTATACAGCTTGACAAACCAGAAGGAGCAACTTGACCTTTGTAGTTCTGACTGTTCTTTTGTAATGCCATCACAAAGAAAAGATAAACAATATCTGATGATCACATATCAGGAAAGACTGGAAAACGGCATTGCTCAGACTTGACATTTTGAGTGGCAGATGGGATAACAAATAATTTTTTTCCCATCTTTTCTTGTCAATATTTATTTTAAAGCACTGAAGCTGATAAATACAGTGCATTTTAGTTTCACAAAATGTGAATATCAATATGCTTCTCTGGCCTAATTGCTAATCTGTTGACAAGAACTGGATCATAATTTGACATGAAAACAGACTTTTTTTTCCCTATTTTGATGTAGTGAGCAAGGCATATTATTGTGCTGATAAAAATAAGTATCTCATTGTCAAATATTCTCAGTGATGTTTTCACAGCATCCACCTTTTTGAGGTGCCTCTTACTGAAGTTAAGCACCCTGCAAACCCGCCCCAAATACTCCCTGTTTTTAATTGCTCTGATGTATGAACACAAAACATTTTAAACTTTTATTCAAACAGTAATGAAGTCAGCACCAAGTCTGTATGTTATGTACCTGACCTATGTAAATATAAAACAGTTAACTGTGCATATATTGTTCTCATTCTGGTAGCTGCACAGACCAATGTCACCATGTATTTCTGCTAATTAAGCTTGCTCTATGGATTTTCCACAAAGCCTTTCACAATACAATTAAATTCTTCCCCCATCATCCCCCAAGTGTCTTCCAGCAGGTTTTGGAAATGATTTACCCTGTGTTCTGGGCGTAAAGCCTCTACCAGCTACCCTCTGCTATCAGTTAAACAGAACGTCTGAAGAGCCAAAACCAAACATGAGAAAAAATGTATGGATTTGGCTGAAAAAGTGCATGTATTTAGCTTGAACTAAAGATCAGCTGAAGCTGGGGCCATACGCAATCCTTATAAATATTGAGGTACCTAAAAATGAACGGCATTTAGTAAATTTAAAAAATCCTCTCAGTAGAATTAAAGCACAACTGACAATCCCACAACTTCTATCTGTCTTTTACCTGGTGACACCCTGGAGTGCCTGCACAACTTGGAAAATTGCACCAATGAGAGGGTTTTATTTAGACACATGAACATCTTGTATCAGTAATAGCTACAAGAATAGAATTGTAATTGATGTATAATTTATCTAAAGCTTGCCTTCAGTCATGCTTTGCTGGGAACTTTTTGCTTCGGTCCTTATTTTCTACCAGTAATTTCATGGAGTATAAATATGTGAAACAACGTGTATAGGGACCATTAGAGTGTTAAGTTTGACACCGCTATAATTGAAACTGCTTGGAAGCCTTCAGGGAAAGCTGAATGGAATCTTTAATATGTTTCCTTATAGTTCTTTTTTTTTCTTTTATCTCTATGGATACAGACTGATTCAGGTTAAAGGGATTATAAATGTTATAGTAAGTCACTTAGGAAAAATATGAGATAAATTTGATAGCACTATTTGTGATAGAGTGCAGATAAAATAATGTAATTTCCTAATTATTGAGGTGTTTCTTCTAAGTTGTATAAAATTGCCACATTTCTCTCCCAGTTAGTGTTTTAGTGTCGTGTAAGATCATAAATGTGTACTCAGATAACTATCATACTACATGTTAATTTCTTTTTAGCCTATAAAGTGTTGCTCCTACAATGCATTTCCTTTAAAACTATGAAATCTATTTGTTGCTTTTAAAATAAATTTTAAAAGCCTATTCATTTTACAGTCCACTTTCTCCCTTATTGGTTCTATGTCCAGCCTATTCTATCCTAATGCGTGAATAAAATTCTTGTAGGAATTTTTCCTGAAATCTTCATAAAGGTTAGAAGTTTTCAAAGATAAAATCAGGTGTGTTATGTTACAGTACTGAATACAGTATTTGCTGGTCATTTTCTTTAGAAGCATTCCCCCTGAATTCAGGCCTGCCACCGATGGGGGATATTCTAGCCCCATCCTTATGCTGAGGGCAGAGTCTTCTGATGTGAAATTATGTGAGTGCACCTCTCTCCACAGCCTCAACCAGGCTTGGGTGGGGGAGATGTAGTGCTGTCTGTAGGCATTTCAGCTGGCTAACCCTAAGAAGAGAAAGGAAAAGAAGGGGAAAAAGAAATAATTAATTGCTGCCTGACTTTCATATGGATAAAATATCTGGATATGGTTCTGCTAAAGCCTGGCTACTCTTTAGGATGCCATTGGGCATTATATCTTGAACCAGTTTTGAGATTAATGTGTGTGGGTACAAGATAGCTGAAGCTGAATGTTCCAGAGTTGAGGGTCACCACTAAGCAGACAAAACTATATTATCCTTCTCATTTCAGTTTTGTGGAAGAGACGTACAGAAAGATGTGAAGGATGGTAAATGAACTCATAGGCTAAATGAGAGTCATGAATAAACAGTCTCCCAGGTAAAGGTCCAGTACTTATATTGCCAAGGAACACTTTTATGTTTCTTGAAAAATATATAAGCATATCCTAAAACATATACAGACATTTTAAAAATACAAAGATATTGTTACCTCACTCATATAATGAAATGCACTTTCCTCACTCTGGGAAAACAAGAAATTAGAGCTTTTTCACTTTCTAAACCAGACATGCTGTCTTGTATCTGAAACAGTTTTCTCCTCTGTGTGCTCTCAATGTACAAACGTATTGAATTGTAAATGTCAAACTTGATGGGAGGTTTGGGTGGGGGCCTGTCTGCAAATCCTATTTTCAGTTTGCCAGCAAGCACTCTACCCTGCTCAGTAGCTTGCACCTTTTCAAGCAGAATAACTTAAAGCACTTCTCATACAATCATTAACTGGTTGTTCCTAGTGGGATCTCTTTCCTGAGTACTTGTTAATGTTCGTGATGTGGGTCACAACTCTGCATTGCTATTTTCTCTAATTACCATCCTTCAGTGTTTTTTTCCCTCAGCTGGAACACTGTGTTCTCCCAGGCACAGTGTATGCAAAAGTTGAGATATCACAAAATGAAAGGAAAAAATAACCTAATTATCTTCATGGTCCAGGAAGGTCCAATTAGCAATTAGAGAAATGCGTTGAAATAAAAATTATACATTGCTTCTTTTGACTGTTTCTAAACTGTTAAGTTCAGTGCTCAGATTTGTCATGAGATTAACTAACTACTGATAAGAACTGTTTTAACACCAAAGCTCTAATGTTTCTGAACACAGATGGTTCAAGGTGTTTGAAACTGCATGAATTTCTGAACTATAGTATCATTGCAGGGTTGTTAATTGTTCACTGAGCCTTGAATGGAAATACACTTTAATTCATGCTGCATAATCACTGGAGGTGCAGTTTTCATAAATGAACATGCAGTTGCCATGCTGAGACTGCAAGAAAATGACCTCATGAGTGAGTGACCCGTGAATATGCAGGCTCTGCTTGGTCCTGCTCCCTGCATCATGCACAAAATGGATCACATCTTACAAAACCTACAAAAAGAATACCACAGTGGTACTGCTTTATTCTGAGGTTTCATAGTTTATGCTGCATTAAAGACAGTAGGGATGGCTGGTGTGGAAGGGGAATGGTTTATTGCAGGATGGCTGACTGCAATGATGACACATTTTCCCCGTGAAGCCCTACTTCAGCATGAACTACATCTGATTTACAAGGTACAGTCTGCAAAAAATGATTGCAAACTAGGATTGCATTTGAGAGGAAGGTGTATCGGTTCCGTAGTCAAATCCACAATTTATATTCCACGGGCTGATGTGGTTATATAATAGTCCTCATTTACCATTTATACCATTATGTTTCTACTTAGGAAGGTGTCTGCATCCATCTTGGGAATCTCTCTCTAGGAAGTCCTAAGGGTAGGCATAGATTCCTACCAGCATGCAGCCTGAGCTTGGAAGTGTTTGTGGTGAAATACTATTTCTTAAAACCTCTGGAGGGAAACTAGAGGTGATCAATAATAAGCACCCAGGGAACAAAGAATTTTAATATTTTTTGCTCTGCAGGATCTCCCTTTTTTTTTTTTTTTGTCCAAATGGATTCACATTTCTGGAATTGGAAGCTGAAATTGGTAGCTGACAGTAATATTTACATGTCTTTATTCAGTGGTGGTGGGGTAGGCTATAATGCAATATCACAATAGAACTTGTTAGCTGCATGATATGAAAGGAACAGAGGATAATACCCACATTTTTCCTGCATTTTTTTGCCCTGAACTGAAAGAAAAAAAAGCAAAATAATTGCTCTGCTTGCTATCATATATTATGCTACCTCATCCGTCTTGTCATTCAGTTGTTTAGGCATTTCTTTTTGCATCTCTTTGTCTTGTAGCATGGGCCATGTATAACCTCTACTTATCTTCTTATTCTAGCAGATGCTTTCTATTTTTAGATTTCATTCTCCATGTATTTATTCTCTAATTTCTCACTCTGAAGCCAAACCAATTCTTGACCATGCTTTGCTGCTCAGTTGCACCATACAAATGAGGCTGGAAGAAAAATGACAGGCAAAGGCAAAGGTGCTCCCTGTGCATAAGGCTGGAGTGTTTGGAATCCAAGATTGCTGCATTTAGCATCTAAACAGAGCAGTGCTCACTAGGGTATATGAAATGTAATGACATTACTTAGAGGTATTCAGAAAACTATTTTTAGTAGTTTTGTCTTGTAAAAAAAATCTAAAAAATCGTCTCCATCTTGATGCCTGGTGCTTTTTTTGGGCTTCAGTGCCCGGTGCAGAGGATACCAGGCAAAACAGGCATCGTTGGCTTGTGTTAGAGATGTGTCAGGGAGAGCAGGCCATACTGTAGAGATAATTGAATAGATCTAGGCTGGGAGAAGGTTCCTGTTCTTCCATTCTCTGCATATCAAAGAGAAGTTGGACCATGTAGGGAAGGTCAGATGGAAAGTAAAGAGAAAGCACACGGGTGTGGAAAACTGGAGGTATGAGAGTGTGGGTTTATTTATTCTAGGGACTGCCATAACTCCTTTGTCCAGGACAAGAAACAGGCCACTCTGGAAAGGAAAGGAATGACCTGAATTGTTCCATAGATAAGACAAAATTAAGGTGGCAAATCAGATTTCTCTTAGGCAGGAGAAAAAGTAAAAGTTGGAAAACAGCACATATTGAATGTGGAAACATGGCATTTCTGCCATGGGTACTTTTAAAAAACAAGTGAAATAAGCATCTGTCAGCGATATCAAGAAGCAGTTAATCCTTCCTTTGGGGCAGGGAAATGTTTTTGCCCATTCCTTAAAATCTCCTTCAGTACTAATTTTCCATTGACTGTATTAAGGTTTTACAGGGAGATTTTCAGCCCAGAGGGTATGTACCAGGAAGTCTCGTATTGTTTTTGTTGAGAATTTTTAGATATTTTTTCTCCAACACTAAGTGGAAAATGTCACATGGGGAATGTCTGGTCGAATAAAAGAATGCTGAGAACGACAGTGTTTTATAGTTGTGCAGTGGGCAGGTCTGTAAAGCAGATTCCTGTGGTTGCTGCAATCAATGTCAAAAATCCTATTCGCTTAAGTGGTTGGAGACACAAACCTTAAGCTACTTAGAAGATACTGGTTAATCAATCTGAATAAAATTCTTCTGCCATGTGTGTTGAACCAAGCAATAGTTTTCTGTTCTCTTTAGAGGTGACAATCCGTCATGCCAATCTCCCTGCCCCCAACATTCTTTGGCATTCATTTTAAATAATATTAATTAAATATGCCTTGAGGAAGTTATTTTGCTGTCCAGATTTTGTGAAAGATTTTTCTTTCTGCCTGCCTGCCTTATCACCTTGGCGCATCCATTTACAGAAGATGTAGATGCAATATAAAATATTAATTCATCAGTTTGCGGAGGTTAAAACAGCGTCTCCCCCGTTCCCCCGCAGGCACTCGGACCCTGCGGCGCTGCTGGGCAGCGCGGGGGAAGCTGCGCTGCTCCCCGAGGGCAGGCGGGGCGCAGCGCGGTGCCTCGGGCACTGAGCGCAGCCCGGGCCGGGTCAGGCCGGGCCGGGAGCCGTCCGGGGC
>VWPU01001798.1:0-14836 GCA_013398955.1 Callaeas wilsoni | reverse complement strand
GGGGAGGGGAGGGGAGGGGCGGCAGGGCCGGCCCGCCCCGGGCGGGTGAGCCGGGGCCGGGGCTCAGCCCGCCCCCCGCCCCTGGTGCCGGGGCTCTCACGGCCGTCGTTCTCCTGCGGCCGGGAGGGGGTCAGGGACACCCCTCGGGGATGGGTGAGCGGGAGGGGCACAGCTCTGCTCCCCGAGGAGCATCTTCCCGAGGAAACATCCCTCCCTGAGGAGCATCCCGCCTCTGCCCGGGGCGCCGGCGAGCACCCTCACCCTCAAAGGGCACCCACGGCCCGCAGGACCTGCCCTGGCACCTCCTGCTCGCAGGCCAGGTCTGGTCTTGAAGGAGGGAGTGAATCAGCGAGCTGAGCTCATTCCCTCTCCAAGCGCTTATCCGAGCCCCGGGGGCACGGAGCAGGGCAGGGCGCTCTCAGCATGGCACCCGGTGTTCTCCTTTCCCGGCCCTTCCCTCGCCCTCAGTGTGTGCGTGGGGCTCGGGAGCTCCACGATGCTGCCTCCTTCAGCGTGCCGTGAACGCAGCCCAGCCCGGCAGGGTGGGGAGCCGGGGGATTCCCGGGCACCCTCCGGGGCAGCCCTGGCTGCGGGCTGCAACGCCAGAGCCAGGGCAGCAGTGCCCCTCGCCTCACCCTGCCCGTGCCGGGAAAGGGGTTAAAGCTGGGGCTGCTGCCCACCTTCACCTCCTCCCCACACCCCAGCTTTCATCTTCCGCCAGCGCCGGTGCCGGGATTATCCCAGCGGGATAATCCCCACAAAACCTGCTGCCACACCTTGCTTTGTCTTCCGTAGCATTTTAGTGCCCCGCGGCAGCAAAAAGCTTCTGAAATCCAAGCCCTGGAAACTTCGAGGGGATGTAGAAGTGATTCACTAATGATGGCAGAGGCGTGTTTAGTCTAAGGCAGGCTTTGGATCCAGCAGGATAAACCATGACATCCAGCTGCTGGGCTCTGCGCTCGCACAGGGGCATGCCGGCGCTCTCCGAATATTGGCTGTAAATCTTTCAAGGGCGCCGAAGGCAGGCAGCCCCTCAGCACAACCCCGGTCTGGGGGCCGTGAACACGCACCGAAGCCGCCTCTTGTTTGGCTGCAGAATGTTTTCACGTGGTCAGGACTCTTAAATATGCTTTCCCAGCTGGATGCCGAGTGATTTACCATCCCTTTCTTCTCCCGCAGCTGGATTCCTTCCCTCCAGGTAGGGGTTGGAGTACCTGAGCTGCACAAAAGGCAACACGTGGCAGCCCTGAGTCACCGGGCTGCCCTTCTGCGCAGGGATTTTGGAGGGGTGGATGGGCCGCAGGGCCTGGACTGCGTGGAGCAAGGGGGAGGAGAGTCCTGGGGCAAGGATGGTGCTTGGAAAAAAAAATCTCCTTGAAAATGGAGAAGGATCCTGCCTGACAGCAGAGGAGTGTTCAAAGTGACCTGGCTTTGTATGGGCTGGATCAGAGCGGGTGGATAAGTGCTCCGGTGGGCTGGGAGAGCCTGTGGGCAGCTCTGGGAAGGCTGCTTTGGCTCCATGGGGGAATTCTGGCCCTTCCAATGTTATCAGCGCTGCCGGGGCCGGGAGGTGCAAACACTCGGGGCTACACTGACCGCCCGGCCGGACCTTCCCACACACGGAGCACAGCGATGTTATCGCTGCTGCAGGTGAATGTGGAGCTGGATTACATCCCACGCTTCCTCCTCGCTGCACCTCCGGACTCTGCCTGGCCTGGCTGCGCTTGTTCGAGCGCATCACCTTCTGCCACCCGCCTGTCTCGCCCGTGCCTCAGCCCTGCTGCTGTCCCCACTGCCACAGCGGGGCCGTGGTCCTCCCCAGCAGACTTCCATGCAAAGCCTGCCTGACACAGGGGCAGTTTCCCATCGTAAAATCTCCTCCTGCTGAGCTTTAAAGTCCGAGAGCCACGGAGGACGGATAATGAGGCTCATCTCTTCCCAAGCAAACAAACACTGCCCGCCGCGGGAGGGGGGACACCCACGCTGCCAGTGGAGACAGCTCTTTCGAAAGCCGACCAAATGGAAACCAGCGGTGCTCCGATGGTGGCTCTGCAGCTCGCAGCCCAGACTTACCAAGTCCCAGCCAAAAAGGCTCTCCTACCCCGCAGGCTCCCAGCTCCAGCAAAGCTTTGGCGTTTTTCATCTCTGCGTGGCTCCTCCAGTGTCCCGCTGTCCCCCCACCCCTGCGCCTGGCTCCCATCTGCATCCCGCGGCCGGTGGTCCCACGCTGCTGCGGGGACAGAGGGGTGCCCCAGCTCCCAGCGCACAGCCCCTGCCAACTCAGCGGCCGCGACAGCACGGCCGCCAAAAAGGGTCACCCTGGCAACCCTGCGGGACACTGGCCTGCTTTTCCCTCCTTCGGGCAGAGAGGAGGGGTTGGAAACTCCGTCTGCTGTGGGCCGGGCGCGTCCCCGGCAGCAGCCCGGGGCTGGCACGCACGGCCGGGCTCCGTGCCACTCTCCCGGCTGCGTCCCGGCTGGCCCGGCGCTCGGAGGGGCCGCGGGTGCCCCGGCGCCGGCGGCCCAAGGAGCCGCGACCCGGAGCTGTGGGAGCGGCGGGGGTGCCAGCGGGCACCGCGAGCTGTCACCAGGGCCCAGAAAACAGAAAACATGGCCTGTGCGCGGTGCCTTCAGAGGCTCCTGTGACCTGCTTAGTCCCGCTGCCACCACGCCGAGTGAGGAGCCTGGGGAGCGGTGGGGGACACAGGAACTGGGTCAGGGGGGCAATAAAGGACAAGAAGGCGGAGGACAATATTTGGCGAGTGTCCCTGCAGAAAAACAAAGGCCGAAGCAGGCAGAGGGAGCAGAAAACCACCGACAGGCAGGGCTGTCCCATCTGTGCCAATCCCCAAGGGGAGGCTGTGGCTGGTGCTGCCACTTTGATGTGCCATTTGTCCGTGTTAAAGCCACTTCCTCCGGGGGCAGCCTCCGGGTGTGAGTGCTCGGGACCACTGGGAACAGCTGGTTTTGCATCTTGCTGCCACATCTGTTGCTCTGGCTCAGAAGACTGTGTCTGCTGATGGCCCAGGACCTGCCAGGATGTCCTCAGGAAAGGGCAGCATCATGTCCTGCCTTCAGCTGACACCTCTGGCGAGGATGTGGCGAGCGATGACGTGAAAACCATCCCTCCTTTCCAGAGGTGAAGCACGCACAGCCACAAAGGTGGGCGTTTGGGAAGGACCCAGAGAGCACCGGCAGGGAGTGGGAACAACTGGAAATCCAGATAATCCCTCGGTGAGGAAAGTTGGCAGGCACAAGGGCCTGGCTGAGTCGGGAGTACATTACCTGCCCATGTAGGCGGGGGATGAGCTCAGCCGGGCTGGGGGCCGGGGGCTGGGAGCGGGGCAGCACCACGCCTGGCCCCGGCAGCCCGAGCTGCTGGAGGTGTTGGCGAGGGGCTGCAGGGAGCACGAGGTGTTCCAGGGCGGCTGGAGACCCGGCTGGCAGCCGAAACGCTCCGGGATCTGGAGCCCACCCGCACCCCACCCATGGATGTGAGGAGGATGGGATGGGACAACACAGATTGCTGAGGCCCAGCAGGGAGGTGAGCGGGGCCGGGGAACCGCCGCCCCATCACCTCCGGGCGCAGCAGGGGCAGGACAGATTCCAGGTGGCACGGCCACAGCCCTGAGCCCTGCACACAGAGCTGCTGGGCAGGGGACCCCAGCCCTGGCCGCATCCCGCCGCCCCTGCTGCTCAGAGCTCCCATCTGGCGGAATCATGACGAGACAGAGCCGGCCCGAGCGTTCCCAAGCTGGACGTTGTCAATGAAATTGCCGAGAGACGAGGGCAAGTGAGAGCTCTGCGGAGCCAGCGGAGACACAGCCACTCACTGAGCAGAGGGACAGCTGGAGCTCACCCCTACGCACAGTGACCTCCTCCCCGGGGAAGGGTGAGGGGGACCAAAGGAGGGACCCTCCTTCCTTTCCCAGAGCTGGGGAGCCCCGTGCGGTGTCGGAAGGGACAGAGGCAGCCCCAGATCCCCGGTTCACACGCATCTTTCCTGCCCTCTGCCCGCACCCCTGGGCAGTGCCTGCTCCCTCCCACACAGCCTTCCCAGCGGACAGGGCACCTGGGACGGCCGGGCAGCCCCCGCTCCCTCCCGGCTTTCTCCGTGACTCATCCACTCCGGAGGAAAACCAATACTTCAGCACACATGAGAGAAAGGACCGGGAGAAGCATTCCATGGGAAAGGGAACGCGGCGGATGCTTCTCGCATGCCTCATCCCAGCGGCTCGCCCTCGGGTCCCTGCCTCTTGGCTGGCTGTGGGAAATGGCACTTGTTTCCCTTCCCGCTCTGCAGTCACGGGCCAGCACTGCAAGAGGAGGAGGGCAGAGCTCTGCAGCCACCTCAAACCTCGGGCCATCCACACCCCAGGTGCGGGGTGCAGGTTTGGTCCCCCCAAAGCTTCCGAGGGATCCGTGGAGAGGATGGAGAGACCATCCCTCTCCCCCATCCCACTGCACACCCTGCCCAAACCCCCCATCCCTCTGCAGGGCAGGGGCTCGCTGGGATGAAGAGCTGTTCCTCACCTCTGCCAAACTCAGGAGGGTTGGGAGAGCTCCCAAAACCTTCTGTGATGCCTGAATTGCTCATACAAGGGAGGAGCCCATCTCCTCCCACACTGGAACATCCCAGCTGCCAGGTCCAGCCCCTCCACATCCCTGCTATGGTCAGCGGGGGCTATCCACAGCCTCCAGGTCCTGGCTGGGATGAGTTTCCCAGGATCTCCCTCCTTTCCATGCACCGTGCCCCTGCCACCTTCCTGTTTTCCCCCTAAAGTGCAGTTCAATTCAATTCCATTCAAATCAAATCGAATCATCACTGACTGGGTGTGAGCTGGGGCCAGCAGCCACAAAGCAAGGAAACTCATCTGGATTCCTGCTTCCCCTCACCAGCCCTTCCAGAGGGACCACTTGAAAAGCAGTTCATTTTTAACTGGAGAAAAAGAACACGTTCCTCCTCCTTCCTGCACTGACAGACAGGTGCTTGCTCAAGGGAGAGCCTTGAAATCCAGCCAGGCAAGACAAGGGCTCCAGGAGGGAGTAGCGGGGCTGAGCCCAGGCTGTCACTTGGGGGACAGCCCTGAAAGCATCCCTGTCACCTTGGCAGGCGCAGCTGGCGTGGCTGCGTCTGGCCCTGCAGGGAGCTGGATGTGGACACACGCAGGCTGCAGCGCAGGGCGGTGGCTGCACGAGGGAGCAGCAGTGCCCTGGGGACGCTACAGGAACACACCTGGGCTTTCCCTGTGCGGAGGTGACACAGAGGAAACAGCCCCAGAATGGAAGATCCCGGCATGTTCCCGCTGCTTCCTTGGGGATTGTCCCAGCAGCCTCGAGGCTGTCACCTCTTCTCTCCCAGGCTGCACTCGGCATCTCCTCTGCAGAGGAATGGTCAAGTTTGACTCATCTGGAAAAAAAGAAGAAAAAAAAAGAAATCAATGTCCTTTGCTCCAGCAAGACTCAAAATAGGAGCTGTTTCCTCCCTGGGAAAAGGAAATTCCCAGCTCCCCACTGAGGACCGGACTGCTCCAGGCTGCTCAGCAGCTGGATGCCCCGAGGTTCTGCCCCTGTTCCCTGTGTCAGGATGCACAGGTTCCCTTCTGGCCCCAAGGAAGGATTGCTCCTGTGAGGATCCCCACGCTCGAGGATCCTCGTACTCCCCCAGGACAGGACACTGCTGACCAGCAGTGTCCCCATCCTGGTGTTGGCCACTTCCAAGCTGTCCAGGACATTTAGCTTCTCTCTCCACGACAATCCCACCAGGATTTCTCTTCCAATTTAAGAGCCCTTCCCACCTTGAGGGAAAAAAACGGGTGGGAGTGTGAATGTCCCCAGGGGAAAGCCCTGTCACTGAGTCCATCCCACCACTGTGCACCCGTCCCATGTCCCAGTCCCTGCAGACGACTGGCTGAGCTGGTCACCACTGGTTTGAGCACGTTTAGCAGGACAAGCCTCCAGCTTGCTCCTAGTCCTCTTGCTTCCCTATTTATATCTGACTTGATCCGCTTTTTCAGCTTTCCTCTTCTTCTGGGAGACCTTCTACCCCTCAGCATCACCTTTCCCTGTGCTCCCCCTTCTTTCCCATCAGCTGTGTGGGGGCTTTACAGGAATGCCCTATTTGCTCTTTGCTCCAAATTTTACTCAGACTCTTAATATATTTTTTCTGGGATTGGTCTGGTTTGTTGGGGTTTTTTGACACATTTCCTCATTTTCAGAGCAGATCCAGAATGGCACCTTTTCCTGGTGGTTCTCAGACTGTTTCTGGGGGAATGGCACCATGCACTGCATTCAAAAGTTTTATCTTTATGTCTTATTACCTGACACTTCAATCCAGTCTGCAAGCTGAAGTGTCCCTTTATTACAGCCTCCCCTAAAACCCCTAAATAGCTGGTTTAGGTGTCTGGTGTTGATGTGGGAGCAGATTTAGGTTTGCCCTTGCTCTGTTGTCCAGGCAAAGAATTATGAAATCATGGAATCATAGAATTCCAGAATGGTTTGGGTTGGAAGGGACATTTAAACACCATCTCATGGGTAGGGACACCTTTCACTAGACCAGGTTGCTCAGAGCCCCGTCCATCCCGACCTTGAACGTTCCCAGGGATGGAGCATCCACCACCTCCCTGGGCAAGCTGTGCCAGTGTTCCACCACCCTCATCCTAAAAAAATGCTGCTTTATATCTAATCTAAATCAACGCTCTTTTAGTCACGCACTGGCTGCTCTCCTGGCACTGCAGGAGGTCAGATTTGCCTCCCGTATTTATTGCAGTTACGCTGTTTGTTTTCCTGCTGGCATTTTCAGAAGTGAACATGAGGTGCACTTCTCACCTCAGTCCCGCCATGCCCTCTCCCCGGCCACCTGCTGCTGGTTTGAATCCCCTTTGTCACTGCAGTGATCACTGTCCTGTGTGAGTCCCTTGCACGCCAAGATGTGCTCCGAGCCAAACCATGGCTAAACACCCCCTCCCTGACCCACTGTCTCATGCCCACCCTGAGGGGATGAGAGATTCCAGCTCTCCGGGTGTTCCCTGGGTCTCACCCCTGGGAATGGTGGGGTTTTCCTGGGCACGGTGTCTGGATGGAGCTGCCAGGTCACCTCTGATGATCACACGGTGTGGCACCAGCAGCCTCTGTGCTGCAGTGGGATCATCTCTCTGCAGGTGTGCGAAGCCTGGGAGCATCGGGACATCCTCGTGGGCTTCCTTATGGCACACGAGGCTGCTGTCCCCAGGCAGCGCTTCCCCCAGAGAGCCTGACCTGCTGCCTGACCCCGGGGATGAGCGAACTGGGCCATTTTCTCCCAGCTCTTACAAGCTGCCTTTGGCTCGTCTTCACTTGCTCAGCAAACGCCCCCGAACAGGTCAGCACTTTCTTCACAGCAAAGCTATGCAAGGAATTTCTCTCCTAAGGCAGCTGGACCCTTTCCAAAGAAGGAGAGCTGCCAAATTCCCACCCACCAGCCCCCAGCAGCGAAACAAGGTGCAAATTTGGCCCCTGGAGGCTTTCTGTTCAGCTTCCACTTCTGCCCTTGCTGTCTGCTGGAGGTGGGGAGGAAGGGGCCCTCTCCGCTCCCCTCCCATGCCGGGGTTGAGTGTCCCAGGGAAAGGGCTGGTTCTGTCCCGGAGAGAACTCGAGGTGTCAGAGCTCTCCCCAAATGCAGCAGGTAGAAGACACAGGTGTGGGTTTGCAGCTCCTTGTGCTCCCCTCATGGTGCCTGCTGGGCAGCAGGCACCTCTCTGCTCCCGACGTGCTCCACGGGGCTGGGGACTCTTGGGCAGTTGCCTCCTGTGATTTATTTATTTTTTCATCTCCAATTGCTTCTCCATACTTCCTGCTATTTACGAGCACGGCTGTTGCTGCAGGAAGGAGGCTGCTGGGCTGTGGAGTCACAATTTTTCTGCCTTCCACTCCCCCTCCCCAAGGCCTCTGCGGAAGGCGCAGCTTCCCCACCACTGCCTGGCCCCCAGCCCCTGGCAGAAATTGGCTTTCTGGCACACCACCCCAGCAGCACAGCTGGACGCTCGTCTGCTTCATTTCTCTGGCTACAACTCATGGGGAGGAAAGCTGGGGCTTTTCTCTGCTGCCCACCTGCTGGGCAGGGGAAGAGACCCCTCTGTGCACGTTCACATTCCAAGTGCCAAGGGCCCCTGAAAGCCAAGTGCCCAGGAGAGCACATGAACAAGTCAGCCTCGGGCAGCCCCAGACCCTTTCCAAAGCTCAGTGACCCAGGTGCTCCTGGGATTTCACACAAGCAAAGTACCAAGTGTTGGGGGTACTCTGGGCTCTGGCAGAACCTCTTCACAAACACAGAACCTCTTTACAAACACGGTACCTGGCTCTTCCCCGAACCGGCAGGTCACCCCCCCAAAAATCCATAACTCCTGTCCACACAGGAGAAGGTTACAGGGAGTTGGCCAGGACCAGCCATGGGGATGGGCACCACCACGCTGCTCCCTCAGCCCCCACCCCGAGGAGCAGCCCCAAGCAGAGCTGTGCCCTTGAGGCACTCCTTGCTCCCCTCTTAAACCTTGGGCTGCCCCACAAGTGCTGGGTCCCTGAGGGCACTGAGGGGTCTCGCTGGCCTCACCTGGGTCCCCACCCACACATCCTTCAGTCGCAGCCCCAGGCACCTGAGCTCAGTCCTGGCCGAGCTCTGGGAGGGTGCGTTTAATGATGCCTCTGTCTCCAGGTGGACCTTGCACCTGTGCGACAGGTAGCTTATCTCAGCCGCTGCTTCCTGGATGGACCCCACGCTGCTGTGGTGGATAGCTTGCTCCCTGTCTCCCAAAGGATGCCGAGAGAAGGAACTCTGGCATCTCCAAGAGCACTTCCACTGGCACTCCGTCTATTTTCTGCCAGGGACCCTGCCCAGCTGGCTGCACCCTCCCTGGGGAGGAGCTCGACTGGGCACCCGGGCCTCCTCTCCACCGTGTCTGCCACCCACGGCACTGCAGTGGGATACCGGCTCCCGGGAATTGTCCTCGCTCATCCTTTGGTGGGGTTGCCCTGCCCTCTGCCGATCTTCCAACACATGGGCAGGACACCGACGGCGGTTCCTGGCCGGGAGATTGTTCCTGGCCGTCTCCAAGGACGAGTTTCTCAGGGATCCCCACGCTCAACCACGTTCGCACAATCTGTAGTCAGGGCTGGACACGGAGGGCGCCCCGCTTGTGTGAAAGCCAGCCGAAGCTGTGAAATAGGAGTTCCTCTCAGCGGAATACACGACGGGATCATTACCCTGCTGCCCGCGCACTAACAAGCTGCACTTGTAGTGCCGTCGGTGCTCACCCGGAGCCAGCACTGAGGCACACCGGGAAGTGAGCGTTCGTGATTGAAAAGGAGGGGGAAAATTATTCATGGCAAAGCTTTCTGTGAATTTTAGTAAGACTGAAAAGCCAGAGTCTGTTCCTGGAGAGGCAGTGGCCACGAACGTGAGTTTATTCCTGGAGAGATCACGTTCATCCAAAGGAATCTGGATTGTGGGGATGCGCTGTTTTGAGGATGGCCCTGCACAGACACCCCAACAATCCCACCCTGGGCATCCCTGAGAGCGCTGTCCAAACGCTCCTGGAGCTCTGTCAGCCTGGGGCCGTGCCCATTCCCTGGGGAGCCTGGGCAGTGCCCAGCACCCTCTGGGGGAAGAACCTTCCCCTGATCTCCAGCCTGACCCTCCCTGGCACAGCTCCAGGCAGTCACATGGGTGCTGTCACTGGTCACAGAGAGCAGAGATTGGAGCTGTCCCTCCACTGCCCCTCATGAGGAAGCTGCAGACCCCGGTGTGGTCTCCCCTCAGTCTCCTCTTCTTCAGGGTTTTCTTTTTGTCCTAAAGGGTCAGACTGCAACCTCCACACAGGCCGCTCATCCTACAGGACAAAGAGACACAAAATACCACAGGAAAGTCACCTCATTTGCAGCACAACACGGCCCAGAAGGTCTGAATTTTCTTAGCAAAAGGTGGGGATACTGAGTGCTCCTACCACACTCTGCCCCGTGATCCCAGTCCCAATCCAAGCAGTTTCTTTGGAGAGGTGGCAGGCACCACTTGCCTTCGATGTTAAAAGGGGGCAGAGTGTGGTAGGAGCAACGCCTGCTGTGGATCACCACGCTTCATGTATCACCAGCAGCTGATCAATACACCATCAATCAATGATAAGGGCAGACAAGCAGGCAGTAATAACCAACACCAGATCTGCCTAGGTCATAGGCACAACACCAAGAGGGGTCAGCCTGTGGGCAGCCTCAGTGGCAGTGGATCCTTTCCATTGCTTGGTACAGGATTGTCACCCTTTGGAATCTGTTAGGGCAGAACACTCCGCTTTTGGGGCTCCCGTATGTCCCCCAATGGTTATGCAGGGTAAGAACTCTCTGTGCCAGCCGTGTGTCCCAGTGGGGCCAGGAGACGTCAGCACGTCCTTTTATTCCTGCAGAGCTCCTCCAGAGCTGTCCCACAGCAGGGCTGGCTGGGCTGGGGCACGCGGCACCGTGTGCAAGGGCCCTTTGTGACGATGGGCACTGCAGAAGGAACGTGGCCGTGTGTCACAGGGCCCTTTGTCATACATCGCGATACAGGTGCTGGCGGCCACAGTGTCCGGAGGAGGCAGTGGGAGAGGGTGGTGCTGCAGGGTGCTGCAGGCTCCGTGCAGCCACCTTGTTCCTTGTTGTCCCCAGGCTTTAACCACTTTTTTTCCATGTGCCCTTAGGGACAGATCTCGGTGGGACAGGGGAGAGACCTTCCAGCAGGGCCTGGAGAAGGAGGATGCAAACCCTGACATCACACTGACCACACGGCCGACACCGACATCACACCCACTCAGGGCATGGCAAACATGAAGGCTTCTGCTCCCAACCTGGATTTTTTTGGGGAGAGAGTTGTCTCCCACCCAAATGAAGTAAGCAGCCTGTGGCCAGAGCTGGATCCATCCACAGGAACTGTGTGGCTCCATCAAGCCAGGTCCGCTGGGCCCCCTCAGCCTTTGAAGCCATCACAGTGTGGTGGGAAGGGAAGCACTTCCCAGAGGAAGCTGGGGAAGCTGCTGTTCTGGCAGCTGTCCAGCTCTCCCTGTGCCTCCTCCAGGTGCCAGGCTTCGTGAAGAACATGCACCAGAGGCTCGTATCCAACGCACCTCCAGATGACAGGATGTTAATGGACATCCTGAGGCTGACGGAGGCACACCCCACTGATGTCGCGGTCACCCTCCTGCGCTGTGCCCCATCATGTGACAGGTACAGGGGCCACCTGCCTTGAGGCCTCAGGCCTCACTGGCCCTTAAGGGCCCATCACCCCGTACAGCCAGTCCAGTGGGGTCTGACAGACAGGTGGAGAGTTCCAGGACCCACCAGGCCCGCTGTTTCCCAGCCCTGGCATGTCAGCCGCCCAGCCTGCTGCCATGCTCCCTCCCTGCCCCTCAGGGCACCGTGGCTCTGTCACCTGGGCCCCCACAGCCGCCCAGGCCATGGTACTGTGACAGAGCCCCCTGACACAGAGCTCTGGCCCCACAGAGCTGCTACAATCATGTGGAGGACCATCGCCTCATCAGGAACAGCAGTGGACAAGGTGCTGCCAACACTGCTCTGTGTGCTGGAGGACTGGCCGCTTCACAGAATGTCCACCTCCGATGGGGACAGAACGGGAGTCTTTGCCCTGGCTGTGAGTTTCTAGAACTGGCCTTCGCTCACGCCAAGGCTGCCTCTCCAGCAGCTCTCCATCCTCCTTCCCCCACTGCATCTCCCTGCCTCAGGCACTGGGCCGAAACCTGGCCTAGGTGCAGCTTCAGGGGCACCAGGCCCAGTGCTACCCCTGCGTCTCCCCTGGCCTCTCCCTCCCACGCTCAGGCCCTGCCACACGGACGCCTCGGCTCTGAGCGCTGTCTCGGGGTGCTTTGTCCTTTGCAGGCAACCAGGGTGGTTTGGGAGATTCTCCGCCTGCCCTGGTGCCCAGCACCATTTATGGAATATTCCCCCCGTCTCATCGTGGCTCTGCTCTTCCAAGTTTTTGTCAGCACATTAGATGCGCCGGAGGAGGTCAATACCTTCTGGAAGGGATGCCAGGAACAACTCAGCCTTCCCACCAGCATCAACAGGTGCTCCATCCCATTTCTCCCACGTCCCCGGGGCAGGAGCCAGTGCTCCCAGCGTGACCTGGGCTTTGCTCTGCACACAGGTTTGCAGTGCAGACTGTGAGGGCACTGTTCCGCCATCTGCGGTGTCCAGATTTACTGGTGGCAATGGAATGCAAGCGTGGCTGGGACACAATGCTCTGTGCTGACACCCACCACTATGCCGTGGGTCTGCTGGCCAGGTGAGATCCCCTTCTCCCCGCTGCCCCGGACATTTGTGCCCTGTGCCCAAGGTGCCCCACACAGTCCCTGTGGTCACAGGCCAGAGGGCCTTGTTACTGAGGGACGGTCGAACAGACTGGAAAAGGCTGGGAGAGGAGAGTGCCCACAAGGAGCCACCTCCCAAAGGGCACACAAAGGGCACAGGTCCCCTCACAGGGTGGTGGGGAAAGATGAGAACTGTGTGAGTCACTCCTGGGAGAGGTTTGTCCCCCCCCGGTTCAGGGTCTTGGTGCCTTTTTCCGCCTTCCAGGGAGATGCACCGTACCTCGAACCCCTTGTGTTCCCGAATTGCGCTCCGCCTGCTCGGGCTGCTCAGCACAGAGGAGCCACGCTGGGATCTGCCCGCCCTGGCATTCCTTGTGGAGGTGAGCCTGAAGGCCAGCGCTGCCTCGCTGAGCTGCCTCCCAGCTCTCTGCCCTCTCGTAGCCGCCGCTGCCTGGGACGGTGCCCGCGCCCTGTGCTGCTGCCTCGGCCCAGCCCTGCGCGGTTCCGGGCTCCTGTCGGCCGGGTCCCCTGTCACTGCCCTGTGCCTTTCAGGTCCTCGAGTGCCAAGACATGAGGGAATGGAGTGACAGTGCCCTGGAGATCATTTCAAGGCGCCTGCAGAGCAAATCCAGGGAAATGCGTCGCCTGGCGCTCAGAGGCCTCGTCGTGCTCAGCAAAGATCCCTCAATGGTGAGAAGGGGGCAGCGGCTGAAGCCGTGTGGGCAGTGTGGGGCTGGGGAAGGCAGCGGCTTGGGCTTGGCTGAGGCAGCTGCTCCCAGCTCTCCTGCCTCCCGGTTCAGCCGCCCGAGTGCTTTGGGACAGGCCTTTGGCCTCTAGGCTCTGGGTTGCAGCACCAGAGTGGCACTGGTGGTGCAGCCGTTCATAAATGACTTGGACATAAGACTTGAAGAAATACTAAGTTTGCTGATGACACTAAATTGGGAGGAGCTTGACTCCCGTGAGGGCAGAGGCCCTGCAGAGACAGATTTGAGGGCTGGGCAACCACCAACCATATGAAGTTTAACAAGGGCAGGTGCCAGATGCCGCACCTGGCACGGGCAGCCTGGCTGTGTGTCTAGAGCAGGGAATGAGAGACCGGGGGGCTGCGCTGTGGAAAAGGGACCTGTGGGGATCCTATGATGGCAAGTAGGAATCAGCAGTGCCCCGGCAGCCAGGAGGGACATCTGGGGTGCATCAGGCACAGCACTGCCAGCTGGGCGAGGAATGGGAATGTCCTGCTCTGCTCCGGGCTGGTGTGGCCTCACCTCAAGTGCTGTGTGCGGTTTTGGGCACCATAATGTAAAAACCCATGAAACTATTAGAGATTGTCCAAAGGAGGATGTGAAAACAGTGAAGAGTCTAGAGAGGAAGCCATAGGAGTGGCTGGGGGCACTTGACTTGTTCCCCCTGGAGGAGACTGAGGGGAGACCTCATTGCAATCTGCGGCTTCCTTGCAAGGGAAATGGAAGGGCAGCACCAATCTCTGCTCTCTGGTGAGCAGCGACAGCACTCGAGGGAACAGCTGGAGCTGTGTTTAGGTTGGATAACAGACAGAGGTTCTTCCCCCAGAGTGTGGTGGGCACTGAACAGGATCGCCAGGGAATGGGCACAGCCCCAAGGCTGACAGAGCTTGAGAAGTGTTTGGACAACGCTCTCAGGCACAGGCTGGGATTGTTGGGGTGTCTGTGGAGGGCCAGGAGTTGGACTCGATGATCCTTGTGGGTCCCTCCCAACTCAGGATATGCTATAATTCTACAATTCATGCTTTCACAGTGTGGCATTGTGTCCCACACAGGCTGAAGGCGTCCGGAGTCTGACACAGAGCCTCATGGGCCTACTGCAGGATGCAGATGGAGAGGTGGTTGCACTGACCCTCTCTGTATTCCTGAATGAGCTCCAGGACAGAGCCACCCTAATATCCAGTCCCACTGCCCTGCAGCTGGCTGAGGTGCTCCAGCCACTCTTTGGCAATGTAAGGCTCTGTGCCCCCAGCCACGGCCACTGGGTGCTGCCTGGACACTTTGTGCCCTGTGGGTTTTCAGGCCTGTGCCCAGGTGGGCCTGGAGAAACCATTGCTGGTTCTTGTCCTCTTTCTTTCCAACAGGACAACAGCCACGTGCAGCTGCTCGCCATTCGCCTCTTCCAAGAGGTGATGCAGCTCGTAATGGACAAGGGAAAAAAGCCCCTGAAGATGCATGTGAGCAAGAGCCTTCTCCCACTCTTCTTCCACTGCTGTGACGAGAACTGGCATGTGGCAGAGGTGAGGACTTGTGGGCTGCTGGTATCTCCCAAGAGGCGCCTTGTGGGCTGCAGCCTCCTCCAGGCCTTGGCACAGGGACACGAGTCCTGTGCCCTGGGCTGCAGTGCCATCTCTGGGTCTCTGCTGCTCTCCAGGCCTCCCGGGAAACGCTGCTTTCTGCAGCAAGGTTCCTGAAGAGGAGGCATCTGAAGCAGCTGGTGAAGAAGGAGCAGCCATGGAGGTTTGGCGAGCGCCTGGTAAGGACAGGCTGGAAG